>JAOWBW010000431.1:44622-128216 GCA_026119855.1 Campanula takesimana | reverse complement strand
GTTCTATTTAGATAGGAATCTGAACTTCTCAAGATTTAAATATGATATATCGTTGTTGTAGGTTAAGAGTTGGAACTGCTATTGTAATTTAAAGTAAGCCTCTGGCCTTTGTAGAGTATCATTTCTTTTTAGTTATGAATGAAATCAAATTTAATTGTAGAGAAAAAATTATGAGAGGGAAGTATTATTAATTAAATTTTTACACCGTTCCACAAAAATAAAAGTACGGTCATCTTCATATTGTTGTAGCGTTCCATCAAATTGTGTTGTCACAACTGTTGAAGCTTGATATACATTGTAGGTGCCATCTCTAACATCTTAAGGTTTTAGAGGAGTTTGTTACTTAACATGGTATTAGAGCTCTGGTTATCGTAAGGTTAGGGGTTCGAATCCTTCCGCTTGCATATTATCACCCCGATTATTGAGTGCTAAAAATTGCACTATGTTGAATGCCCGATAAGTGGCATGTTTGTTAATCACTCCACGTGTGTCATCGGGTCACACGTGAGGGGGAGTGTTGAAGCTTGATATACATTGTAGGTGCCCCCTCTAACATCTTAAGGTTTTAGAGGAGTTGGTTACTTAACAACAACAATTTCAAGTAGTATTCCATTTTAGGATTGAGAAATATTTATAAAGATCCATTGTTGGATGAACCCACATAGTCACTCCGTCCCATTTTAAACTTTAAAAAATTTCATTTTGGGTGTCCCGTTTTAAACTTCAAAACCTAAAAAAAAAAGTTTTTTTATCTGATACTTTTTTATTTATAGACCCCACATTTCATACTCACAACAAATTACCTACTAAATATTCTCTACCCCACTTTCTATCTCCTACAAAACCATGTACACTCACAACACATCACTTTTTTCTTAATTTTTGAACCCATTTTTTTTTAAGTTTAAATTGGGACGGAAAGAGTACTTTGGATTGAGGTTTTGCGTTGGTGACTTTAACAAAGTTGGTATTATTTTATTTAGTGAAATGATTAAAAGTAATTAAATTTTAAATTATTAGGAAGTTTTTTGTTTTTTATAAATTGTGTTTGTGTATGTGTATTGCAATTTCTATCTTCAATAATGAATAAATTGATAGATCTCTTTCTCTCATTGTTGAAAACTCGTGTTTTCTTTTCTAGTTGAGAGCTTGTGTTACTTCTCCTAGTTAAGTGCTATAAACTTTCAGAACTAAATGTTCTATGTTATCGAAACAAATATGTCGAAGGGTAAAATGATGGATTGGGTTTCGCTGGAGATGGGCATTTCTGAACCATACCCGTGGACGGCCCGTCAGTACGTGGCCAGCCAAGCCCGTACCCGTATGCCCGCAGACAAAATCCGGCCCTTGCCCCGTGTATTAAGTGACGAGCGAACCTCACTCTTTGCAAACAGGCCGGGCTTAAGCCCGCAGGTTTGTAAACCCCGTTTGCCCGTCTGAAAACTTATATTCTTCTTTTATTTATTTTTTGATTTCTTTGTCCAAAATACTATTTCACTATTAAAACGAAGTATATATAATAATTTAATTGTTTTATTCATTATATAGAGTATGTTTAATATTTTAACAAAAGTCTGAACTTATTTCACTATTTTAATTTTCTTTACGTTATACTAATATTATTACGTTATTTATATTTTTACTAAATTATAAATTAAAATTTAATGGCTTTAATATTTTTTTTTTTTTGTATTTACGTCTTTTCTCAGATTTAAATAAAAAATCCGTTAAACCCGTTGGGTAAAACCTAAGGGTTTAAGGGCAGGCCAGACTAAGGACTTGCAAGAGAGTCGGACCGGGTTCAACCCACGGGCTAACACATAACGGGCAGGCTTAAGCCCGTTTACCGGCCGCGGGTTTGATTAAACAAGGGTCGGGCCAGGCTGTGTTACCCTTATGCGGATCTCCAAGCTTCGCGTTGTTGTCAATCTTGTCATGCTTGAAAAGTTATGATTTGCGAGTTATAGTGGACCGAATGCATTGGTTTGTCAAATACTGAGCCAAATCTTTTTGCGAGTTGATTTTATTAATGCGAAATATATCTTATGAAATTTTAAATAGCTAAAGATTATTTATTACAAAAACACAAATGAGAGAGTAGGTCTTATGAAAAACGTGTTTTACCTTAAGGATCGAAAAAACGTGTTTTTGCAAAGATGTTGGCGGTGGCATTTTTATAAATAACTGGTAAGCATCGTAAATGCTAGTGTTAATATTACAAAGTGTCAGTCATCTGGACTGGCATTTATAAACATTGTCACTGGCACTTTTAATAAGTGTCAGTGTTGAAAAGTGTCAACCATTACATTGGCACTTATAAACATTAATTAATACTGACACTTATCAAAAGTACCAGTGGTGGTGTTAATAAGTGTCAGTGTAACATGGCTAACACTTTTTAACACTAATACTGACACTTACGATAAGCGTCAGTTATTACAAAAATGTCATCGCGTATTTTAAAACAGCTTCCCCTATTTACAAAATATGCTGCCATTTTTAAAAAGACGTTTTACGCTAACTTAGCGTAAAACACATTTTTTTCAAAATTTTCACCAAATAATGATTCAAAACCCTAAATAAGTGAATATTGTTCTCATTTATTTTAAGTTTTTGTCATAAGTGAAACTTAGGCTCCGTTTGTTTTCTGGAAAACATCTTTCGAAAAATATTTTCCGCATTTTTCGATGTTTGTTAAGCACCGGGAAATGGGGAAAATGTTTTCCGAAAAATGGTTTTCCCCAACACCACCCACCTCACCTCCCTTCAATTTTTTTCTCATATTAAATTATTTTTTGATCATATGAAAATATTTTCCTTAGATTTGCCAAACAACCAAAAATATGTTTATGTCATTTTCCGGAAAACATTTTCATTTTTCAAAAAACATTTTCCGAAAAATCATTTTTCAGAAAATCATTTTTCAAAAAAATATTTTCTCCAAAACAAACGGAACCTTAAAAAATTTAGAATACTAGATCTCAAATCAAAAGGGGTTAGAGATCCTAGGGGAACTTGATTAAAGGTGGACTAGATTTAGTATATGTGTGCAAGGATGTGTGTGAGAAAGTGAAGGATTTTAGCATGAGATTGACCAAGGCAATTTAGAGCCACTAATTTTAATAGCATTGTGTGGAATGAAAGCTACATTTGAGCTATTCTCACCCACCAATTCTGATATTTTTCTACTGGGTCCCACCTTTATCGTACTTCTGGGGTTGGTATTAATTCCACTCCCCACGTTGATTCTTTTAGTTTCAATTTCACCCCCTCTAGTGACTAATGTTAGTTTGTTAGGGTTTTTCTTTCTACAAAATTCTAACGAAATTAAGTTCAATTGACACATGCGACTCAACTGAGGTTATTTTTAATGAAAAAACAAATTTTGTTTGAATTTTCATCAATAAGTGTCACAATATAAATGATGAAAATCTTAGGTAAAATATAATAAATAAACCCAGTTATGTCACACGTGCCATTTAATTGAGTTTTGTTAGCATTTCCGTCAAAAAATCTCTAACAGACCGACGTTTGTAACTTTAAACGCTAAATTAACAAGACTGAAACATTAAACCCCGATTGATACACTTCTCTTGCGCTTTAGAACCTAATTTGTCATTTACCCACTTTATTCCTTACGATGTTTTTTTATCCATATTTTTTAATCATAGTGATATTTAAATTTTCAGTGGTTAAAATGTGGTTAATTATCTCAAAAAGTTGTGAATAATTGCTTAATTTGAATTACTGTACACACACACCCCAACAAAAGAAATAATATCATTGAAAATATTTGAAGGATCATGCTTTATCTTTTTATTATTTATAAAATTTCTATACTATTAAAAATATGTTGCATTCTTTCGTTCCATAATAAGTGTTATAATAGCTTGTTAAAGTTAACTTGTTAATTATTTTTAAATATAGTAGTATTACATTTATTTGTTAATATTGTGTGTATTATTGGAATAATTTTAAAAATTCTTCCCATATTTTGAAAGAGAAAAACTTGATTTCTGACCTTTCACTTCATAAGAATGGAAGATAACAAGATGAATCTCTCGTAGCATGATAGTTATTGAAAGTTAGGGACTTGGAACCGCTCCACCCAAATTAGCTCCACCACTTCACCCAATGGTTCAGATCGAAGCCACATAAGTGAGCTCGTCATTTGTGTGGATGAAAATCGCCTCAATTTTTGTGGGTCCCACCGAGCTATGACAAATCTCATTCGTCGAACACAAAAAAATACTCCCTCCGTCTCAGTTTAAGGTTCTTACTTTCCTTTTTTGGTATGTCCCAGTTTAAGGTTCTTAGTTGCTTTATTCCTTAAATGGCAAAGGATGAATAGTGTTTTAGACATTCTTGTCCTCATAAAGTTCACATATTACAAAAAGCCCATCACTTACACATCTACTTTTCACCTACTTTCTGTATGAATAGACAAATATATCCTCCACCCACTACTCTTTTTTACTCAAGTTTGCCTTGATTCCTTAATAAGCGTGCAAAGTTAAACTAAAAACCTTAAACCGGGACAGAGGGAGTATGAGGTAGCTTCAATCGGAATCATTGGGTGGACCGGGATGGAGCTAACTCCTAGGTGGAGCGGTTCGAAATCCTTGAAAGTTGAAACAAACACATTGGCCTACCTAGTATACGAACAACTCATCTTAATCCACTTTAAACCCAACATACTTTATCCAGTATTGATCAACTTTTGCAAGTAATCAATTAATTAGATCATGACACACCATGATCATCAAATTTTATCACTTTCATAGTCAGGCCGGTCCTAGCAATTTATAGGCCCTGGGCAAAATCAAATAATAGGCCCTAACGATTTTTGTGTTATAAACTCAAATAATATTTGTCAAAATCTCGAGAAAAACTTGTTTTACTCTCATTTTAGTGTAAAACCTATTTTCATCCGGTAACAAAAACCCTGACAAATTTAACAATGTTAATGTAATACTTCTATGAAAATATTATAAATTCTTGACATCCTAAAATTGAAAATCATCATAAACATACAAAAGGGAAATTAAGAGCGAACTTACTTAGTTGCTCTATGTAGTCGGTTTCTTTTGTAGACATGCACTTTGTTTTTTTTGTTTTTTTTTTTCAAGAGAAAAATGAGAAATAGTAGTCATAATAAAAGGAAATAAAAAGGAAATACATAGTACTATTGCAAAGGAAGAAATGGGCCCCTGGATGAACTGGGCCCTGGGCCACTGCTCAAGCTGCCCCTCCTCTTGGGCCGGGCCTGTTCATAGTGCTAGTTTGTTAAATGCTACTCTCCCCCCATTCATCTCCATTCAAAACTAAGAGTCTTTTATTTAATGCCTTTCAGAGTTAGAGTCTCGTTACTATAATAACAAATAATGAATAGTAATTAGGACAAATTTGTTTTTATAATGCTTATATAATTACAAAAAAACTAACACTTACTAACTTACTTTTAGCCACTTGCATTACGAATAGTGTTTTGGATAATTATATCTTGTGGATTCATTTTCGATTGTTTCATTAATTAATTAACGTGTAATTTCAAAGTAAAACTCTTACTCTATGACAGGGGAAACTACCGCCTCCTCTGCGGTCTCTAACTAATATCACATAATTCTTTGTCCCGACCCATTTGTTTTTAAAAAACAAAATTGAGCACAAGAACTGAGTAGATAATGTTTTAACTATAAAACATACAAAATGTGGTAGCGTGTTGTGAGTATAAAAAATGGTAGATAGAGAAAGTTAGATATGAAATAGTGTAGATAATTGTTGTGAATATGATTTGTATAAGTCATTAAATAAAAACTATTTTGAATGTTCAATTTTTGAGTTTTTAAAGTATTAAGTGGCACACCTAAAAAATAAGTTTTTTGAAGTATAAGATGAGACAATAATAGTATAGCTTATCAAAGAAATTCATAGAGATTTGTGTCGTTTTATGAAATTTTAATGCATACTCCCTCTGTCCAATTTGATATTGTTTTGTTTGGCTTTTCAAAAATTTTAAGCTTACTTTTACCGATTCAAAAATAGATGTCGTTTTAAAAGTTTTCACATCTTTTTAAGAAATACAATTAATTACTATCACCTTAGAAAGTTATAAAATAAGTACTAATTACCATTATTAATTATTTCTCTTTCATGTATTACTTCATTTGAAAGTTACAAACAATGCAATGGAATAAGTTTCAATAAATGTATGGGAAGAGTTAAAGATCTAAAAAATTTAAATTTTTAAAAAACAAGTTTTAATTTTCAAAGTGACATATATTTTGAACTGGTGAAGTATATTGTGAGTTTTAAAAATCTAGTAATTTTAAAGTTCTAGTTTTGAAAATGGAACAAAAAAAATCTAATTAAAAAAAAATGAGTCTATTGTTTTTTTCGGAGAAGCAAGTATTTTATTTTAGGAAATTCCTAACAACTTAATCTCAATTCTCGTCAGCAGTGAATATTAAACCAAATACTTCTACGATGAATAGACTTAAACATGTTCAAAATGTCGCTTCAGCACTACCGTCAAGCAAACGATTCTTTTATTTAGAAATTGAGGTTTATGTTATAAAATATTATTGTGTGGATGTCCTTTGGATCAGAATCTTACAAGAGAATCTTTGCAAGATAAGCTTTCACGAAGCTTAGTAGGGAAGCTTTGCAAATATCTTCAGGCAAGCTTACAAAGGAAGCTTTGTAAATATCTTCAGTGAAGCTAGAGGAGAAGCCTTACTAAAGGATAATGGTTATCTTTATGAAAGCTTACAGAGGAAGCCAATTTCCACCTATAAATAGTAGACCCTAGTTTTTTTTCCAAGATACCTCAGAAGTTTCTAACTTCTATCTTTCTATATATTGTATACTCTCTCAATAATAGTCTGGAAATAAAATATTCTCTATTGAGATTTTGCTATTGGTTCTCCAGTTTTATAACACGTTATCAGCACGACTTCGTTCTAGTTCCAGATCCTGAGCTATAGTCGCCGAAGTAGGTACGGTATCAGTAAGATCAATGCTGAATAAAGGGAAAGATGTTGAAACAAATTTTCTTTATGAAAACGATGATGTGAATCAAGATCCATCTACAAGTACACATCTAGATATATCAGATTTTCTCAATCCAGATGGAAATGATTGAATACATAATGGGGGAGAAACCCAAACTAACTAAAGTATCTGAATCGTTATAATTTACTTTAGTGTTTTTTTTTTTTTTATTTCAGTGTGTGTGCGTTATAACATATTTAACATTTACTTATAAATATATTTGATTGTAAATGATGTTAATATTAGTACAATATGTGGTAGTACAAAGATAATTGATGGCTCCAAAAGAGCTAACATAGTACTACTAAGAGGAACAAAAATCAGTATAAAAATGCATTACTCTCATCTCTGTCTCAAAGAAATTTACTATGGTTTAAAGATATTCGTGAAAATGGATATCATATTGAGACAAGTAATGAAGGAAAGATGTAATATTTATGCATTACAAAGACTGAATCTGGTAACAAATATGTGGTAGAAAAGTTGCTTGTATTTTCCTCTAGAGTATGTTATACAAAGATTAGCATAATTGAAGTACATATGACAGTAAACTATAAGTTTACTGATATAAATGGTCTTACCAGTAAATTAGAAGTTTACTAATATAAATGATTTTACCACTAAACCAGAAGTTTACTGATATAAATGGTTCTACTATATGACATGACCGGTTGGGGCATCCCGGTTCTAATATGATGCGAAGTATTATGGAAAGTTCACATGGGCATCCATTGAAAAACCAGAAGATTTTTCAATTTAATAAATCCTCATGTGATGCATGCTCTCAAGGCAAACTTATAATTAAGCCATCACCAGCAAAAGTTGGAGTTGGATATCCAAAGTTTTTAGAGCGAATTCAAGGTGATATATGTGGACCAGTTGATCCATCGTGTGGACCATTCAGATAATTTATGGTTTTAGTAGATGCATCTACTAGATGGTCACACGTAAGTTTATTATCAACTCGCAACCTGGCGTTTGCGAGATTGCTCGCTCAGATAATTCGATTACGATCATAATTTCCAGATTATGTGATCAAGACAATTCGCCTTGATAATGCTGGTGAATTTACATCAGGTGTTTTAATTACTATTGTATATCTATTGGAATAGATGTTGAACATCCAATTGCTTATGTTCACACACAAAATGGTCTAGCTGAAGCGTTTATTAAACGAATTCAGTTAATAGCTAGAGAATTGCTTATGAGAACAAAGCTACATGTCGTAGCTTGGGGATATGCTGTTTTACATCCAACAACACTTATACGCATCATGCCATCGAATTATCATAAGTTCTCCTTATTACAATTGGCTTATGGTCAGAAGCCAAATATTTACCATCTATTTTTTTTTGTGTGCTCTCTTTATAGTAGTCTGGAAATAAAATATTCTCTAATGAGATTCTGCTATTGGTTCTCCAGTTTTATAACAGTTTATTCATTGTCCCATGGTCCGGATAGGTAGGTAGTCGTTAAATGTGAACATGTAGCCTACAAACTACTCTCATTTATTTGGAGCCCAACTCTGGTCCTGCTATATGGCTTGTATTTAAACTTTAAGCACCCCATACCTGGGCTGGGGTTTTTGTAAATTACTCTCTTCGTTTCATAATGATGGTTGAGTTAATTTATCAATCTTTTACAAAGTGTAAATTGTTATAATATATTATTATGTGGATGTCCTTTGAGCCAGAAGTGTACAAGAGAAGCTTTGCAAGATTATCTTTCACGAAGCTTACTAAGGAAGCTTTGTAAATATATTCAGTGAAGCTCTTACTAAGTGTTGTGGATTAGACCCTCACAACCCAAGAAATAACCCCAAGAAAATAATGGCACACAAACAAAGCACAAGAAATTAACAGAGCAAAAGACACAGAGATTGTTTACCCAGTTCGTCAATATGTTTGACTACGTCTGGGGGCACTACCAAGCCAAGATCTTGCACTATAATATGTTATCTTGAAGTTACAATGAGTTTAGGGGAGGAACTATGCTTTAATATGCACCCAAGAATGAAACCTAACCCTAGATGGATAAAGGAACCCGAAATTTGGCCTAAAATCCGACCCAGTTTCGACCACTCCCGACACTTGGGCTGTAACGACCCCAAAATCCGTTTTATTTATTTTATACTTATTTTATATATATTGAGAATTTTAAATTTAAAATTATATGCGCATTTTATGTGTTGCATCATATTATATGAATTATACATCTTATTGGATTATTTGAGTTAGTTAAAGAGTTAGTAGTAAGGTTATTTTGGAGTTAGTTGAGTTAGTGGAATTATATGGGGGCTTTAGTGAAAGTGGGAGTTGAGGGGTTTAATTGATAAAACTAGAACTTGGGTGATTTAATTGAGAAATGGGAAATTTTTTTGATGACTTCCCTCCCTCACCCCCTTCTCTGCGCATACCCCTCCCTTCACTATTTACTTTCCCAGATTTTTCCTTGAACTCCATTGTTGTAGAAGAAGCTAAGGTAAGAATTGGTTTTGTTAATTTTCCTTCTTTTAATTTACTACTCCATTTTCAAATCTAATTATATATAAATGTTCAGGGAGTTGAATAGATCATATCTACCGAACAATATATTTTTCTTGACTCATTTCCGAAAATAGGTAAGTTACTAATCCCCCTTTAAATGTTAAAATGGTCATAAGTATGCTATATATGCTTTATATGTTATAAAATAATGTTTTGGGTATACTTTTATATACTTGTAATTTTGGGACGGAGGGAGTAGTAATAACTTTTATATACTTGTAATTTTGGGAAGGAGGGAGTAGTAATAATTTTTATATACTTGTAATTTGGGACAGAGGGAGTAGTAAAACTGGTTATAGACTTGTTATTTGTGGGAAATGGGTATAGTAGTTTTGATTTGGGGGAGTATGAGGGGATGCAACATTATATATGCTTTATATATTATACTCCTACTCGTGGGACGGTAAAATAATATCTTTAGTTAAATGTTAAATAAATGTATTATAAAATTATATTATTACTTATGGGACGGGGAAAGAAGTGAAAGTATTCTAAATTGGGTATATTAGTATATTAAAAATTATAATGATACTAGTGAAACGGAGGGAGTAGTAATAATTTGTTGCATGTGGGAAATGTTAATACAAATGGGTATTGTAGTATTGTGAAAGTATAGTAATGTTGTTGTACCTAATAAAATGGATATAAACATGTTATATATGTCTAATAGGTTGTGAAATAATATTTTGGTATGTTTTAATTATATTTGTAATTTTGGGACATAAGGAGTAGTAAGAACTTGTTACCTAGCTTGTTATTGTTGTGAATGCTATAGAAGTTGGTGTTAGTATTGTTCTTAGGCTGAGTTTTTAGCTTTGGTGAAAGTTGCAAAGTTTAGGGGTTGCAAGTATTGGTAATTTTTGGGTTGTAAAGGAAAGGAGTGAATTTTGGTAAAGTTTTGGTCTGCCAGGTGATGTGGGCGGCCGCCCAAAATTGGGCGTGCGGCCGCACATCTATCTGAAGGTTTTTCTTCTTGGAACAGAGCATTTTGGGCGGCCGCACAGCCCTGTTTGGGCGACCGCCCAGTTATCTGAAAAGTTTAGAGTTTTTCAAACTAAAGGATTTAGAGGTCAATCTTAGTCTAGTTTTTGGGGAGTGTCCTAAAGTACTTAGATGATTGTTGTGGATCACTAAAGTGGTAGAATTGGTTCCTTTGTGAAAACAAGTGTTGTGAAATGTGAGTAATTGATTAAGTGAGCATTGTTGAACATTTTGTAATGTGTTGAATGGTTCATCTTCTTGATGTGTTTGGCATGGTTCCCTACATTGGAATCATTGTCCCTGATTGTTGTTTAAGCAAGTATTTCTATTTGGTGCTTGCGTGTAAAGTCCAGCTGGTACTTTTGTGCGTGTTGGGCAGTGATAGGGATTATAATGGTCTCACGAGCCAAGTACATTATAAGGCTCCTATCATTGGTTTCCCATTTTTAACCCCCTTCCTTAGGCCAAAGGTTGGGCACTTTGGGTTATGACTTTGTGTCATTTTCCCCCCGTTGTGTTGTTGTTGTTTGTTCCGGAACCCGTCTCAGCTCTTCGATGCTGCTCAGTTGATGCCTCTCAGATGGCTATTGTTTGGTTTGAGAACCTTGGCTCAGTATCCACGTATGAGTGTTTATTTCCGCTTTATGTGTTGTATGATGAGTTGGTCGTTATTTCCAACCGGTATGGGACGGTTGGCGATAGAGAGCCTCTCATATTATGTGCTATGTGCTATATGATCATTTGTGGTATTGTTCCTTTATGTTTCTCATATTAGCATGTAATGTAGTTGCATTTTAGTAACTTACTGAGATTTATTCTCACCCCTTATTTGTTTACCGTTTTAGATAAGAAGGAGTACAGGGAATAGGTCACAGCACAGGGAGGACGTCGGTAAAGAGATCTTTGGTAAGAATTTTGGGAAGTGATGTGTATAAAGGATACATTATGTAAATGTAATACCTTTAGGGTAGTGTACCCGTGACTCAGTTATTTGTATCATCTCTTTTAGTAGGTGTTCGTGTTTGTAAATTTTATAAGTAAAGTTTGTTATAGCCAAGTGGCTAAGTACTCATTTGAGAAAGTTTGTTTTGTGACTTAAAGTCATGTTTTGGTAACGTGTTGGTTGTGTGAACCTTTTTATGAAAAATATTTCGAAAAATTTTCTTAGAGTTACTTTACGACGTCTTCCTCGCGTGTCCCGGGCGTGGGGCCAAGTAGGACCACGGGTCGGGGCGCGACATGGGCGGTCGCCCACAATGCCCCTGGGCGGCCGCCCAGAAACTGCTCCTGGCGGATGAACAATCTGATTAAGTGGGCGGTCGCCCACAATGGTTCTGGGCGGTCGCCCATACCATCAGCCCCTCCGACGAATTTCTTCCTTTTTCCTCCGAAGTCTAGTCCCGGTTGGTCCTCTATTCCAACAATCTCCCACCTAGAGATAAACCGCGCATACAAGCCCCGTATCCGTTCTTCAACTCATCCTTGGTGCCATAGTGCTCACCTCGATCATGGTAGTGCCTTCCTCCTCTCCTATTCTCCAAGCCCAATTGAAGCTATGCATAGCTTCAACTTCTCAAGGTTTACCACCTTGTTCAACATGTCAGCCGGGTTCTCCGATCCCAAAATCTTCTCCAGACTTAAGATCTTCCTCTCCAAGAGATGCCTGATGTAGTGAAACCTCAGTTCAATGTGCTTCGTCCTAGAATGAAACGCTGGATTCCTAGCCAAATGAATTGTACTCTGACTGTCACTTTAGAGAGCATTACCGCTTCGCGTCTTCCCAAGTTCACCCAAGAAGTTCTGCAACCATACCATCTCTTTTCTTGCCTCGGTCACTGCCACATATTCTGCTTCCGCAGTCGACTGAGCCACGATCTTCTGCAATTTAGAAGCCCAGGAGATAGCCGTACCACCCAATGTGAAAACATAACCCGTAGTACTTCCCCTCTTATCAAGATCACTTGATGCCAAATCCGCATCCACATAACCCGCTAACACGACCTCCTTGCTTGAGAAACATAGAGCCTTACCAGCAGTACCCTTTAAGTAACGTAGGATCCATTTAACCGCTTCCTAATGTTGCTTCCCTGGATTGCCCATGTACCAGCTGACTACTCCCACCGCATGTGCAATGTCCGGCCTTGTACACACCATTGTATACATTAGACTCCCCACTGCCGAAGCATATGGAGTCCTTTCCATCTTGTCACGCTCTTCCTTGCCCTTAGGTGAGTCCTTCTCGGATAGCTTGAAGTGCATACCCAATGGTGTTCCTGTTGCCTTCGCCTCTTCCATGCAAAACCTTGCCAAGACTTTTTCAACGTATTCTGCTTGTGAAAGAACCAACTTACCCGACTCCCTATTCCGGTGAATCCGCATGCCCAAGATTTTTCTGGCCTCCCCCAAATCCTTCATCTCGAGTCATTCTGACAACTGAGCCTTCAATCTGTTTACCTCTCTACTGCTAGAGCCCGCTATTAACATGTCATCCACATATAACAGCAAGATTATATACCCATTGTCCGTGTTCTTGAAGTAGCAACAATGATCCGCCTCACATCTGATAAAATCAATATCGTGCATGAATCCATCGAACTTCCTGTACCACTGCCTAGGAGCTTGTTTAAGGCCATACAAGCTCTTAGTCAACCTGCAAACCAGTTCCTCGCTACCCTTAGACAAGTAACCCTCTGGTTGTACCATGTAAATTTCTTCCTCCAAATCACCATGAAGAAAGGCCATCTTTACATCCATCTGTTCCAGCAACAAGTTATCCGCCACTACTATCCCCAGAACCATTCTGATAGTGGTCATCTTCACAACAGGAGTGAATACCTCGGTGTAGTCAATACCGTACTTCTGCTGAAACCCTTTTACAACCAGCCTTGCCTTGTAACGCTTACTACCGTTTGCTTCCTCCTTGATCCTGTAAACCCACTTGTTATGCAATGCCTTCTTCCCCTTAGGCAGTTTAATCAACTCCCAAGTTTTATTGGCCTTCAATGAGTCCATCTCATCATCCATCGCAGCTTTCCACTTATCACAAAGTGCACTACGAACAGCCTCCGCATAACATTCCGGCTCACCACTATCTGTCAGCAACAAATAGTAATTTGAAGGAGTATACATGTCAGGTGATCCACGCAATCTGCTGGATCTACGCAGTGGAATATCCGATTTTGGAGTATGTGGTTCATCTTCAGTGACCCCCTGACCTTGGTCATCATGAACCGTCCTGCTCCCACCCGAGTCAGGAATATCCACCTCTACAACCTCCGGTTCCGAACTAATATCATCAGATGCCCCCTTTCTGTCCTTGTACAATACCTGTTCATTGAATACCACATCTCGACTACGAATAATTTTATGGTTTTGGTCATCCCAAAACTTATACCCGAAGCCATCCCCGCCATACCCAATAAACGTACATTTTATAGATTTTGCATCTAACTTAGTTCTATCGGCAGAATCAATATGAACATATGAAACGCAGCCAAATATGCGAAGAAATGACAGATTTACCTGCTTGCCACTCCATGCTTCCTCTGGAATTCCATTCCCAATGGTACCGATGGTCCCCTATTGATCAAGAAAGCAGCCGTGTCAACCGCATATGCCCAGAACGTCTTCGGAAGTCCACACTTCAACCTCATACTTCTTGCCCGCTCGTTCAATGTCCTGTTCATCCTCTCTGCAACCCCATTGTGTTGTAGTGTGCCCTTTGGAGTCTTCTCCATGCGAATGCCATTCGCTGCACAATATTCCTTGAACTCCCCGAGCTCATACTCCCCTCCGTTATCTGACCTCAAGCACTTAAGCTTAAGTCCTGTCTGATTCTCCACCAAGGCCCTCCACTTCTTGAATACCTCGAATGCCTCATCTTTGTGTTTCAAGAAATAAACCCAGACTTTCCTTATCGAATCATCAATAAAGGTCATGTAATATGACGCACCACCTAGAGAAGTTACCGGGGCCAGCCCCCACAAATCTGTGTGGACCAAATCCAACTTTGCTTCCCTCAAAGCCCTACCTGTCCTCGAGAAATTACTTCTCGCCTGTTTTCTAAACACACAATCTTTGCAGATCCCCACGTCGAATGTCTTCAAACCCGGTAGTTTTCCCTTTGAGCATAGTACTTTCATCCCCTTCTCACTCATGTGACCCAATCGACAGTGCCACAAATCTGTATCACCCTTGGCTGACGCCACCGCGATACTTGCCTTGGTGTTATTCTCCAAATACAATGTCCCCTCTTTATTACCCCGAGCGATCTCAGAATCCTCCTTGGTAATAACCCAGTTCCTGCAGCCAAAAGTTACCTTGTAACCTTCTTCATCCAACTGCCCAACTGAAAGCATGTTCTTTTTCAAACCCGAAATGTGTCTGACCCCGTGTAGATGTAGGACCTTCCCGTCCGATGCTCCTATTCTGATATCCCCCTTCCCCTTGATTTCCAAGGGCTCGCCATCCGCCAGATAGACCTTACCGAAATCACTGGAAGTATAATTCTCCATCTCTTCTGCATGCCCGCAAGAGTGGAATGATGCCCCCGAATCCAGCACCCATGATTCTAGTGCACTACTAACACTCAGAACCAGTATATCATCACCTTCGACTGTCACATTCACCGAATTGCCCCCACGATTGGGACAATCCTTCTTGTAGTGTCCTAACTCCTTGCAATGATAACACTGCACCGATCCTTTTGCGACCCTTGGTTTATCTTTGATCTCCACGGCCTTGCCCTTACCACCCACTACGTTTTCCCTTGATTCAGTTCTCCCTTTATTGCTAGTACCCGGCCTTCCCCTGCTAGTAGTAGCTAAGGCCGATCCCGAAGTAGACGATGTCCCCAATTTCTTCAAACGATTTTCCTCCCCCAACAGAAAGTCCTTAACATCATCATACTTCAATTTGTTCTTACCCGCTGAAGCATTGATCGCTGTCACCGTTCCGCTCCAACTTCCTGGTAAAGACGCTAGCAACAAACACGCATGAACCTCATCATCAAACGTAATATCCAACGCAGTCAATGAGTCTATAACATCCATAAACTCATCGATGTGTTTAGCCAAGGATCCTCCCTCTTGCATCTTGAGACTACCCATCTTGCGTATCAAATCAACCTTGTTTGCAGTAGATGGAGTTTCAAATCTCTCAGTAAGATAATCCAATAGCTCCTTTGTGGTTTTTGCCTTCTTGGTTGTCTTCGCGATCCACTTCGACAAAGTAGATCTAACCACCCCTAGGGCTTTCCGATCCATGAGATCCCAATCTTCCTGCTTTTCTCCTTCCAGCTTGACTCCCTTTAGAGGCTTATAGAGATCTTTGTTGTACAAGAGATCCTCTATTTGCATCCTCCAAAACCCGTAGTCAGACCCATCAAATTTCTCCACCGCTTGTTTATCCTTGCCCATTCTTGATTGCTTGAAAAACCCCAATCGTCCGATAAACCAATCGATCGATTGACCCTTATCTCCAACCAGGTTCTGATACCAGTTGTTGTGGATTAGACCCTCACAACCCAAGCAATAACCCCAAGAAAATAATGGCACACAAACAAAGCACAAGAAAATAACAGAGCAAAAGACACAGAGATTGTTTACCCAGTTTGTCAATATGTTTGACTACGTCTGGGGGGCACTACCAAGCCATGATCTTGCACTATAATATGTTATCTTGAAGTTACAATGAGTTTAAGGGCGAAACTATGCTTTAATATGCACCCAAGAATGAAAACCTAACCCTAGATAGACAAAGGAACCCGAAATTTGGCCTAAAATCTGACCCAGTTTTGACCACTCCCGACACTTGGGCGGTCGCCCACAATGCCCCTGGGCGGTAGCCCAGAAACTGCTCCTGGCGGATGAACAATCTGATTAAGTGGGCGGTCGCCCATAATGGTTCTGGGCGGTCGCCCAGACCATCAGTCCCTCCGACGAATTTCTTCGTTTTTCCTCCGAAGTCTAGTCCCGGTTGGTCCTCTATTCCAACACTAAGGAAGCTTGGTAAATATCTTCAGAGAAGCTTATAGAGGAAGCCAATTTCCACCTATAAATATTAGGCTCTAGTTTTCATTTCAATAGACTTCAGAAGTTCTTAACTTTTATATTTCTCTCTTTTACACTCTCTCTATAATAGTCTTGAAATAAAGTATTATCTATTGAGATTATTTTTGGTTCTCCAGTTTTATAACACGTTATCAGCACGACTTCGTTCTAGTTCCAGATCCTGATCTATAGTCACCGAAGTAGGTACGGTATCGGTAAGATCTACCTAGTCTTTTTTCAAGTTATTTTAAAATTATATCTTATATATGTTTGCAGGATTTTAAAATAATAAGTGAATATAATTCTACGATTTTAAAATTACATCACAGTTAAAACTATGTGGAGAAAGAATAATTGATAACGATATTCTAGAGAAAACTTTCTCCATATTCCTTCTTTGATTTGCTCCTGCAGTAGCAATATCGAGAAAATTTTTTTAAAAGATATTCTGAATTGATCTCATATGGCTGAGCAAAATAATGAGATCTTATTGAAAAACCACGAAGCCCTCCCCCACTGGCTCTACTCTGTTCCCTGAAGTGAACGCGAGTATATATGATAATACTGAGCGAGGCCGAGAACGTGGTCGTGGACGTGGCCGTGGACATAATCGCGGCCGTGGTCGGGGGAGATTTTATAATCGGTATCATAATGACAATCACCCCAATAATGATGGAAATATTTCTTGCCACCAGAAGTGGAATAGAGAAGGTAATAATGAAATATCATCGACTAAACAATTAAGCAACCGATAAAAATTGAGAATTTTTGTTATCGCTGCAGAATGAAAGGCCATTGAGCCCGTACCTGTCGTACGCCTAAACATCTTGTTAAGTTGTATCAAGCATCAATGCTGAATAAAGGGAAAGATGTTGAAACAAATTTTGTCTATGAAAACGGTGATGCGAATCAAGATCCATCTACAAGTACACATCTGGATATATCAGATTTTCTCAATCCAGTTGTAAATAATTACATATTTAATGGGGGAGAAACTCAAACTAACTAAAATATCTGACTCATTATAATTTACTTTAGTGTGTTCTATTATTTCACTGTGTGTGTGTGTTCTAACATATTTAAGTTTTACTTATAAGTATATTTGATTGTAAATGATGTTAATATTATTACAATATGTGGTAGTACAAAGATAATTGATGACTCCAGAAGAGCTAACATAGTACTACTAAGAGGGACAAAAATCAGTATAAAAATGCATTGTTCATTTATGTCTCAAAGAAATTTACTATGCTTTAAAGATATTCGTGAAAATGGATGTCATATTGAGACAAGTAATAAAGAAGAAATGAAATATTTATGCATTACAAAGACTGAATCAGGTAACAAATATGTGGTAGAAAAGTTACCTGTATTTTCCTCTAAAGTGTGCTATACAAAGATTAGCATAATTGAAGTAAAAATGACGGTAAACCAGAAGTTTACTGATATAAATGGTCTTACCAGAAAATCAAAAGTTTACTAATATAAATGGTTTTAAAAGTAAACCAGAAGTTTACTAATATAAATGGTTTTACCAGTAAACCAGAAGTTTACTGATATAAATGGTTCTACTATATGGCATGACCGGTTGGGGCATCCCGGTTCTAATATGATGCGACGAATTATGGAAAATTCGCATGGGCATCCATTGAAAACCAGAAGATTTTTCAATCTAATGAATTCTCATGTGCTGCTTGCTCTCAAGGCAAATTGATAATTAAGCCATCACCAGTAAAAGTTAGAGTTGAATCTCCAAAGTTTTTTGAGAGAATTCAAGGTAATATATGTGGACCGATTGATATACCGTGTGGACCATTTAGATATTTTATGGTTTTAGTAGATGCATCTACTAAATGGTCACACATAAGTTTATTATTAACTCGCAACCTGCCGTTTGCGAGAAATTCGATTACGATCACAATTTCCAGATTATATGATCAAGATAATTAGCCTTGATCATATTGGTGAATTTACTGTTGGGTTTTGTGCAATCATGCGCAGCGGAATAAACCCAAAAGCCTAGATCCGATCAAGATGATTAAATTAATACGGAGATGAATTTAGAATACTAACCGTGACGGAGCTTTAAAATTTCGGATCTTTGAATCTTTATTCTTCGCGCTTCTTTGAATCACGAACGAAAGAACACGACCTCAAAGCTTGGATCACGAACTTGGAGGAGTTGATGCCAACACCCTCTATGTTTATCCACACGCGGACGAATTTCAAGAACGATTCTTGAACCGGATTGCTAGACCCAATAGAAACTCTTTCTATTATGAAGGCTATATGAAAAACAATGTTCTTATTCTTTGGGAGGAAGAAGAACTTATTTTTCTCTCTCTTAGAGGCTCTCTAATTGATCTAGAATCAATACATACTGATTAGGTCGTTGTTAGGAGTTTATATACTCATTAGTCCTAAACCTTTTAGGAGAAATAGGTTAGAACCCGTCACAACACGAAATCAGTCTTTTGGGCCCGAACAGGGCCTGCTCGGCCGAGTCATATAAGGTGCTCGGCCGAGCACCAGCAGAAAGTCGTTTTTAGCCTTTTTAAACAATTCTTCCTTTTGTGTGTGACCCCATAGGATTATATTAAGTTGGCAATGAGTCCAAAAACATTTGTACTCATAAATCATGAGCTGACTCTAGTAAGCCATCATGATTACCCAATTAATATAACTTGTCAAAGTTCGCGAATCCTTTATAGAACATATTACAATATCTTTGTTCGCGATGTCTATTGAACGTAAGCCATGGTCAATGGTCAATTTACAATGTTCAATGCTTTCTCGATCCCGAATGTATTGATAGTACAAATCTTATTTAAGCACGGCCATGCATTTCATCAATACCATTCATCGAGTGGCCAGAGCTTGGCATCTCTCTTGACGAGGAACAAATCCCATCTAGACTTATTACCTTTCCCAACATGAATCTGATTACGCCAATCATATTCTTTATAGCTACCCGGTTAGGGGTAACGTTTGAATATGTCAAACGTAATGTTCATCAGGTGGAAGACTGTGATAATCTCAGGTCTAAAAGATTCCAGTAATATAACTATATGAGACTTAATTATGACATTGTGACCATGACATAAATCTCATATGGGTCAGTCCAGTATTTGTTCTACAACAAATACCCATAAGTTTAATTGTATCTCATACACCATAATCATCATATGATTATCTATTAAACTTATACTAACAATTAATCATAATTATCAGGGATGGGGATTATTATAATAAACATGCAAAAGATATAATAATCAAACTTCAATATCTTTATTAAAACATAATAAACAGATAACATTAATCGTTCTCATAACGTGCTTAGAGCATACAACACCAACAATCTCCCACTTGCACTAGGCCTAATTAATGTATCGAATACCCATAGACCTCACATGACCATCATGCTTTGCTTGCGGAAGACCCTTTGTCAATGGGTCGGCAATGTTATCGTCAGTTGGTACTCTGCATATATTTATGTCACCTCTACCAATGATTTCTCGAATGATATGGTAACGCCTAAGTATGTGTTTGGATTTCTGATGTGATCTTGGTTCCCTTGCTTGAGCAATAGCACCATTATTATCACAATAAAGGTCTATTGGATTAGCAATGCTAGGAACCACCTCTAGTTCAGTAATGAACTTCTTAATCCAAACAGCTTCTTTAGCAGCATCGGATGCAGCAATATACTCAGCTTCAGTTGTAGAATCAGCGACGGTACTTTGCTTAGAACTCTTCCAACTAACAGCACCTCCATTAAGCACAAATACAAAACCAGATTGCGATCTAGAATCATCCTTGTCAGTTTAGAAGCTTGCATCTGTGTAACCACTTACGACAAGATCATCTTCCATACCTCCATACACCAAGAATGAATCTTTAGTCCTTCGCAAGTACTTAAGAATCGTCTTGACCGCAATCCAGTGACTTTCACCGGGATCAGATTGGTATCTGCTCGTCATGCTCAAAGCATACGAGACATCAGGTCTAGTACATATCATGGCATACATGATGGATCCAATAGCAGAAGCATATGGAATCCCAATCATTCTTTCACGCTCATCAGTCGTCTTAGGACACTGATTCTTGCTTATAGATATGCCATGACCTACTGGAAAATTTCCTCTTTTAGAGTTTTCCATACGGAATCTCTTGAGAACTTTGTCAATATATGTATCTTGACTTAAACCAATCAGTTTCTTAGATCTATCACGATAGATCCTAATGCCAAGGATATAAGCGGCTTCTCCCATATCTTTCATTGAGAAACACTTTCCTAACCAAGTCTTTACAGACTGTAGTGCAGGAATGTCGTTTCCAATGAGCAATATGTCATCAACATATAGTACTAGAAATAATACTACGCTCCCACTAATCTTCTTGTATACACAAGGTTCATCTTCGTTCTTGATGAAGCCAAACTCTTTGACCGATTCATCAAACCGAAGATTCCAACTCCTAGAGGCTTGCTTCAATCCATAAATGGATCGTTGCAATTTGCATACTTTATTAGAATTTTCTGGAATTACAAAACCTTCAGGTTGTGTCATATAAACATCCTCAAGTAAGTTCCCATTAAGGAACGCTTGTTTGACATCCATTTGCCATATCTCATAGTCAAAATATGCGGCTATGGCAAGTAAAATTCTTATAGACTTGATCATTGCTACGGGCGAAAAGGTTTCATCATAGTCGATTCCATGAATCTGCCTATAGCCTTTCGCTACAAGTCTAGCTTTATAAGTATGCACCTTTCCATCCATGTCAGTTTTCTTTTTGAAAACCCACTTGCATCCTATGGTTTTTATACCTTCGGGCGCATCAATCAAGTTCCAAACTTGATTGTCATACATGGACTTAATTTCAGATTCCATGGCTCCAAGCCTTTTATCTGAATCAGGAGCGGACATCGCTTCTTGATAGGAAGTAGGTTCATCATCAACTATGACTTCCACTTCATTACTATCCGTCATGAGAAATCCATATCTCTCAGGTTCGGATCGTATCCTACCAGTTCTGCGAGGAACATGAGTATTCTGATTAGGTTCCACAACTCCTTGTGAACCTTGGTCAGATCCAATCATCGGTTCAATGTAATTTACGGGTTCTTGAACCTCTTCAAGACTAATTTTACTCCCACTAGTTCTTTTGGAGAGAAACTCTTTCTCTAGAAAAGCACCATCTCGTGCAACAAACACTTTGTTGTCTGTGCGGTTGTAAAAGTAGTATCCTTTAGTTTCCTTAGGATATCCCACAAAATTACATTTATCAGATTTGTGTGCGAGTTTGTCAGAGATCATCCTCTTGACATATGCCTCACAACCCCAAATTTTCATAAAAGAAAGATTAGGCTTCTTTCCTTTTCACATCTCATATGGAGTCTTTGGAACATATTTTGTTGGAACATTATTTAGTGTAAGAGCAGCAGTTTCTAGTGCATGTCCCCAAAAGGATAAAGTAAGATCAACTTGACTCATCATGGAGCGGACCATATCCAATAAGGTCCTATTTCTCCGCTCAGACACACCATTCCATTGTGGTGTTCCAGGTGGAGTTAATTGTGAAACAATTCCACAATCTTTAAGATGATTGTCAAATTCTTGGCTTAAATATTCTCCACCACGATCAGATCGAAGTGCTTTAATAGTTTTGCCAAGTTGATTCTGTACTTCATTTTGAAATATTCTAAATATCTCAAAAGATTCACTTTTATGCTTCATTAAGTAGACATAGCCATATCTACAAAAATCATCAGTAAAAGTTATGAAGTATTGATATCCTCCCCTAGCACTGCTGCTCATTGGTCCACAAACATCAGTATGTATGAGTCCCAATAAGTCACTAGCCCTTTCACTACTCTTAGTAAAAGGTGCCTTAGTCATCTTTCCAAGTAAACAAGACTCACAAGTTTCATATGATTCAAAATCATGTGAATCTAAAAGTCCGTCCCCATGGAGTTTTGAGATACGCTTCTCATTAATATGACCAAGACGGCAATACCATAAATAAGTATGATTTACATCATTAGTTTGGATTTCTTATTTACATTATAGATATTATCATTATTTCCATTTTCAACATCAAGAACATAAAGGCCATTAAATGAACATGCAGTACAATAAAGCATATCATTTAAATAAATAGAAAACTTCTTATTCTTAATAAGAAAACTATAACCTTCATTATCCAAACAAGAAATTGAAATAATATTCCTACTCAAATCCGGAACGTAATAACAATTGTTCAAAACAAGAATTAATCCGCTAGGTAAAATGACATCATATGTTCCTACGGCTAATGCAGCAACTCTTGCTCCATTTCCCACGCGTAGGTCCATCTCGCCATCTTTGAGTAGCCTCCTATTCCTTAGTCCCTGCACATTTAAACAAATGTGAGATCCACATCCGGTATCTAATACCCAGGAGCTAGAAGTAGAAAGTAAAATATCTATAACATAGATACCTGAATTAGACGCAGTCCCACTGCTCTTCTTCTTCTTTAACTCTTCCTTGTAAACCTTGCAATTTCGTTTCCAATGACCAATCTCATTGCAGTGGAAACATATTTCATCCTTTTGGGAAGCAGGTTTAGCCACATTAGCGTTGGCAACAGTTGCCTTGCTAATCTTGGGTTTGACAACTTTTGCCTTACCCTTTTTGCCTTTTGAGCCCTTTCCTTCTTTAGATACAATGAGTACAGGAGCGGCCTCTTTACCGATTTTCTTTTCTGCCTGCTTAAGCATCCCATGCAATTCAGACAATGTCTTATCCATCCCATGCATATTAAAGTTCATGACGAACTGGTTATAGCTTTTGGGCAATGAATTAAGAATAAAATCGGTAGCCAACTCAACATCAATTGGATGGCCTAGCCTCTCTAGTTTCTCAAAGTAAGCCTTCATCTTTAAAACATGAGGGCTCACAGACTGTCCTTCGCTCATCTTGCATGAGACCAGTGCAGCTATAGTGTCGAACCTCTATTGCCTTGCTTGTTCTTGAAACATATATTTCAACGAAGCAGCAAGGTCAAATGCCTCCAAGTGCTCAAAAGTCTTCTGAAGCTCTGAACACATGGCCGCAAGCATAAGACAACATACCTCACGAGAATCATTTACATGTTTCTTGTAGGCGTTTCTCTCATCCTTGGGTGCATTAGAAGCATGTTCTTCTTCAGGAATGGGCTCTTCAAGAATATAGAGCTTGGCCTCATGCTTTAGAACAATTCTAAGGCTACGGATCCAATCCGTGTAGTTAGCTCCATTTTCTTGAAGCTTTTCCTTCTCAAGGATAGATCGCAGTGATAAGTTTGTATTTTGTGCCATTATCTACAATTATGCAAACATATAATTAAATATATGTACCAACTTAATTAAAGATATTAAAATATTAGTATTTCACAAATACTCCCACTAAATTATATAACCTTCATATACATTCAATGTATAATATAATTTAAATGGGCTAAGATCCATATATCATTTAATTTTACGTCCGCGATGGCAAGATGCATAAAATTAAATTATTTAGGTAGATAACTCCTTATCAATCATATCATATATGACTCTTAGATCTTTTATGAGATTATATCAAGACATCTTATGTCATGCATGTTTTAAATCTCATCTGTGCCTTAGGCCCAAAACTCTTTTGATAGCCTAATTAAGTCAACCCATTTTAAACGCATAGGAACCACTCTTTCACTCATCTTGTTCATACATGAATAAAATCAATGCACCTCGCGAGGGTTAGAGCGCGCATGAAATTACCCATGTAATCCCAAGTGTCTTAATCATGGGTTGGCACGAAACTTAAATTTTAAGAAGGTTCACAACATATAGCATATAACACATTTATGATCACATAAGATAAACATGTTATCCTTAAAGCATCGGTTAATAATTTAACTAATCCAATTAATTAAATTAAGATTTCATGTGATCGATTTATGGGGATAATTTTTTTACACATAATTGAGAGCACGATTGTACGGTCGAAACTAATCCAGAAGGCATCCACAATCCCGTACCAAATTTAGAAACTAGAAGAAACAACTATGTAAGGTCGAAACTAAGCCAATAGGCATCCACAATCCCTTACATAAAGTAACTCGATTCTAAATTCTTTTGTCCCATCAATTCATGACTTTGACCTTGATACTTGTTTTCAGGAAACACGGTTTCTCAAACCAGCCATCTGACAAACAAATTCAATCCAAAGTGATTTTAAACAAAACTTTTAATTTCAGGAAACACGGTTTCTAAAACCATCCATCTGAAAAAAAAAATATGTTCAAAATCATTCTACTCGGCCGAGCCCTTTGAGGTGCTCGGCCGAGCACCTTTGTGTTTCAGAAATCATGCCTTCTGACCCTTCTTGCTCGGCCGAGTCTTATGAGGTGCTCGGCCGAGCACGCCGTCAGAACAGATTTTTTTTTTTCTTTTTCAATTTTAATCCTAAAATTGCTTTCCCGATTCAATTAGGGTTTGGTGTTCATGATGATCAAATCACCATGTTCATCAAAACCTTGAATAAACGATTTATTCATGAATCAAAGATTATCAACAAATCAATCCAATTAATTTTGATAATCTAAAGGAACATAATAATCAAATTATTATTGCAATCTTAGATCCCATATAACGTATTTAAACGTTGCGATTTTATGATTTCAATATATCTCATATACAAACATAAAACTCAGATCACATAAACATCATAAAACTAAATTCATAAAGCATGTCAAAACATATAATCCAATTATATCATTAACATGTTATTATTAAAATAATCATGATGAACGGAGCTCTGATACCACTGTTGGGTTTTGTGCAATCATGCGCAGCGGAATAAACCCAAAAGCCTAGATCCGATCAAGATGATTAAATTAATACGGAGATGAATTTAGAATACTAACCGTGACGGAGCTTTAAAATTTCGGATCTTTGAATCTTTATTCTTCGCGCTTCTTTGAATCACGAACGCAGGAACACGACCTCAAAGCTTGGATCACGAACTTGGAGGAGTTGATGCCAACACCCTCTATGTTTATCCACACGCGGACGAATTTCAAGAACGATTCTTGAACCGGATTGCTAGACCCAATAGAAACTCTTTCTATTATGAAGGCTATATGAAAAACAATGTTCTTATTCTTTGGGATGAAGAAGAACTTATTTTTCTCTCTCTTAGAGGCTCTCTAATTGATCTAGAATCAATACATACTGATTAGGTCGTTGTTAGGAGTTTATATACTCATTAGTCCGAAACCTTTTAGGAGAAATAGGTTAAAACCCGTCAGAACACGAAATCAGTCTTTTGGGCCCGAACAGGGCCTGCTCGGCTGAGTCATATAAGGTGCTCGGCCGAGCACCAGCAGAAAGTCGTTTTTAGCCTTTTTAAACAATTCGTCCTTTTGTGTGTGACCCCATAGGATTATATTAAGTTGGCAATGAGTCCAAAAACATTTGTACTCATAAATCATGAGCTGACTCTAGCAAGCCATCATGATTACCCAATTAATATAACTTGTCAAAGTTCGCGAATCCTTTATAGAACATATTACAATCTCTTTGTTGGCGATGTCTATTGAACGTAAGCCATGGTCAATGGTCAACTTACAATGTTCAATGCTTTCTCGATCCCGAATGTATTGATAGTACAAATCTTATTTGAGCACGGCCATGCATTTCATCAATACCATTCATCGAGTGGCCAGAGCTTGACATCTCTCTTGACGAGGAACAAATCCCATCTAGACTTATTACCTTTCCTTACATGAATCTGATTACGCCAATCATATTCTTTATAGCTACCCGGTTAGGGGTAACGTTTGAATATGTCAAACGTAATGTTCATCAGGTGGAAGACTGTGATAATCTCAGGTCTAAAAGATTCCAGTAATATAACTATATGAGACTTAATTATGACATTGTGACCATGACATAAATCTCATATGGGTTAGTCCAGTATTTGTTCTCCAACAAATACCCATAAGTTTAATTGTATCTCATACACCATAATCATCATATGATTATCTATTAAACTTATACTAACAATTAATCATAATTATCAGGGACGGGGATTATTATAATAAACATGCAAAATATATAATAATCAAACTTCAATATCTTTATTAAAACATAATAAACAGATAACATTAATCGTTCTCATAACGTGCCTAGAGCATACAACACCAACAATCTCCCACTTGCACTAGGCCTAATTAATGTATCGAATACCCATAGACCTCACATGACCATCATGCTTTGCTTGCGGAAGACCCTTTGTCAATGGGTCGGCAATGTTATCGTCAGTTGGTACTCTGCATATATTTATGTCACCTCTACCAATGATTTCTCGAATGATATGGTAATGCCTAAGTATGTGTTTGGATTTCTGATGTGATCTTGGTTCCCTTGCTTGAGCAATAGCACCATTATTATCACAATAAAGGTCTATTGGATTAACAATGCTAGGAACCACCTCTAGTTCAGTAATGAACTTCTTAATCCAAACAGCTTTTTTAGCAGCATCGGATGCAGCAATATACTCAGCTTCAGTTGTAGAATCAGCGACGGTACTTTGCTTAGAACTCTTCCAACTAACAGCACCTCCATTAAGCACAAATACAAAACCAGATTGCGATCTAGAATCATCCTTGTCAGTTTAGAAGCTTGCATCTGTGTAACCACTTACGACAAGATCATCTTCCATACCTCCATACACCAAGAACGAATCTTTAGTCCTTCGCAAGTACTTAAGAATCGTCTTGACTGCAATCCAGTGACTTTCACCGGGATCAGATTGGTATCTGCTCGTCATGCTCAAAGCATACGAGACATCAGGTCTAGTACATATCATGGCATACATGATGGATCCAATAGCAGAAGCATATGGAATCCCAATCATTCTCTCACGCTCATCAGTCGTCTTAGGACACTGATTCTTGCTTAGAGATATGCCATGACCTACTGGCAAATTTCCTCTTTTAGAGTTTTCCATACGGAATCTCTTGAGAACTTTGTCAATATATGTATCTTGACTTAAACCAATCAGTTTCTTAGATCTATCACGATAGATCCTAATGCCAAGGATATAAGCGGCTTCTCCCATATCTTTCATTGAGAAACACTTTCCTAACCAAGTCTTTACAGACTGTAGTGCAGGAATGTCGTTTCCAATGAGCAATATGTCATCAACATATAGTACTAGAAATAATACTACGCTCCCACTAATCTTCTTGTATACACAAGGTTCATCTTCGTTCTTGATGAAGCCAAACTCTTTGACCGATTCATCAAACCGAAGATTCCAACTCCTAGAGGCTTGCTTCAATCCATAAATGGATCGTTGCAATTTGCATACTTTATTAGAATTTTCTGGAATTACAAAACCTTCAGGTTGTGTCATATAAACATCCTCAAGTAAGTTCCCATTAAGGAACGCTTGTTTGACATCCATTTGCCATATCTCATAGTCAAAATATGCGGCTATGGCAAGTAAAATTCTTATAGACTTGATCATTGCTACGGGCGAAAAGGTTTCATCATAGTCGATTCCATGAATCTGCCTATAGCCTTTCGCTACAAGTCTAGCTTTATAAGTATGCACCTTTCCATCCATGTCAGTTTTCTTTTTGAAAACCCACTTGCATCCTATGGTTTTTATACCTTCGGGCGCATCAATCAAGTTCCAAACTTGATTGTCATACATGGACTTAATTTCAGATTCCATGGCTCCAAGCCTTTTATCTGAATCAGGAGCGGACATCGCTTCTTGATAGGAAGTAGGTTCATCATCAACTATGACTTCCACTTCATTACTATCCGTCATGAGAAATCCATATCTCTCAGGTTCGGATCGTATCCTACCAGTTCTGCGAGGAACATGAGTATTCTGATTAGGTTCCACAACTCCTTGTGAACCTTGGTCAGATCCAATCATCGGTTCCATGTAATTTACGGGTTCTTGAACCTCTTCAAGACTAATTTTACTCCCACTAGTTCTTTTGGAGAGAAACTCTTTCTCTAGCCTGAACCGTGGAAGGCCTATCGGTTCCAAAGATAAAAATCCTCGAAAGAGAAAATGAGCAAATTATGAGAAAAGCCGCGTCGAGGTAAATGAATCTCCTGAAGAGATACATGACAAATCTGATCAAATACTTCCAGAAGAAGTTCAGATACCTGTAATCATTAAGAATGATGATATCTCGATCAGTTATGTCAGTACATGAAAAAGATGGAACCGAGAGGAAATAATTGTCGATAATATTTTTTCATATAATATAGCGCTTAATGTTATGGAAAATAACGAGGATCATAAACCTATGTGTATCGACGAGTATCGATATTGAAATGATTGGCCAAAGAGGAAAGACGCAATTCAAGCAGAATTCAACTCACTTGAAAAGCGTGAGTTTTCCGGACCTGTAGTCCATACACCTGAAGTTGTAAAACTAGTAGAGTACAAGTGCGAAAACAAAATATAAAGCATAATTTGTTGCACAAGAATAAAGTACATCTTGTTGCACAAGAATAAAGCACGTCTTGTTGCATAAGAATAAAGCACGTCTTGTTGCACAAGGTTTTTCGCAAAGACCTGGAATTGATTATGAGGAGACATATTCTCTTGTGGTGGATGCAATTACATTTCGCTATCTCATTAGTCTGGCAATACATGAAAAGCTTGATATGCGTTTAATGGATGTTGTCACTGCATATTTGTATGGCAGACTTGACAATGATATTTATATAAGAATCCCAGAAGGATTTAAGAGAATTACAGAAGGATTCAAGATGTATGATACATGTAATTCAAATTCTCGAGAAGTTTGCTAAATTAAATTACAAAGATCTTTGTATGGATTAAAACGATCTGGACGGATGTGGTATAACCGTCTCAGTGAATACTTGGCGAAAGAAGGATACAAGAATGATCCTATTTGCCCATGTATTTTTCATTAGAAAATCTGTTTCAGGATTTGTTAAAACGGCTATTTATGTTAATCTAAATGTTATTGGAAGTCTAGAAGAACTTTTAATAGTTGTTAAGCTGCAAATGTGCCTACGAGGATAGAACTCTCAGTAGGAGTATTATCAGGAAGGCCAGTGATTTCACCTAACGAAATACATACCCCTGCCCAAAAGAGAGGGAGGCAAATTGATTCCAAGGATTCGCATCCCCGTAAACGGGTGTGTGCACAAAAGTCAAATCCCGTTAGCGATAATAAAATTGGAATCTCATCCGATCTATCTCATGATATTGTTCCAGATTATGGATTTGTTTGGAAAATGAAGTCGGGGGACGCCTCGACATTGACATCCGTTTCTGAGAATAAATAAATATCAGTTAGTCATGCATGCATATATGACATATGTAATCGGGATGAAACAATTATGTAACGACCCCAAAACCCGTCTCTATTTATTTTATATTTTTGGGGATTTTAATTTGACATTATGTGTGCATTTTATGTGTTGCATCATATTTTATGACTTGCACATATTGTTTGATTAAATGTGTCATTTACTTAGTTAGTAGTAATAATGGTTAAGGGAGTTAAATGATTAAGTTAAAACTTTAGGGTCCTTTATGAAATTATAACTACATGGGCTTAAGTGTTAAAAATGAAAGTCCAGTGACTAAAGGTGGAAAATTGGGTAAAAAAATCTTCTTATAAACTTATCTTAACTCTCTTCCTCTGCATTCATACTTTCCCAGAGAACTTCTCTCTCGTTCTTTCTTAGGGTTAAGAAGAAAAGGTAAGTTCAACCTATTTCGATTTATATCTTTTTATTTACTACTCCGTTTTAGAATCTAATAATATAAAAATGATCAGGGCGTTGAGTAAGTCATTTCTACCCGAACAAAACATATTTCTGCGATACTTTTTCCCGAACTATGTAAGTTACTAATTCCCCTTTAAATGTTAAAATGGTCATCTATGTTATACTTGACACTTGTGATTGTTATTTTTGTGAATTGGATGATTTTTGTGATACTTTTAATTTTGGGACAAAGGCAGTATAAACCTATTGTGTAAAATGATGAAAGAAAATTGAAAGTAATGGTTTGAGATTGTTATGCATTCCTGGGTTTTTAGTTGTTAGTAGAAAGTTTACTCCTACGCTTGGGACGGGGAATTATTAAGCCTGGGAAAGAAATGATCTTTGGCTGGAAATAGCACCAGACGCCCGCCTGGTAGTCTACGAGTGCCCGCCTGGGCAGAGTAAGAGCCCGACAGGGTAAGAGTGAGAGCCCGACCAGGTATAAGAGTGAGCTCCCGCTTGGTACTTTCCGAGCGCCCGCCTAATCTGCCGAGCGCCCGCCCGATTTAGTTTGAGCGCCCGCTCGCCCCTATTTTCAGAAATCTTCTTTTTGTTTGTTTAAGACTAGGATGTATTCTTAGTCTAGGTTTTGGGTACTACTCCAGTTAACTAAAATGGTCATTGTGGAACACTCTAGTGTTTGAAATTGGTTCCTTTGTGAACAAATGTGTTATGGAATGAGAATAAGTGTTACATGGGGTATTGTTGAACATCTTTTGATGTGGTTTGGATTGGTTCATCTTTGTGATGTGTTTGGCTTGGTTCCCTACTTTGGAATCATTGCCCCCGGTTGTTGTTTAAGAAAGTATTCATTACTATGCTCGTGTTTAAAGTCCAGCTGGTACTTGTTGTGGAGCCGGGCAGTGGTAGGGATTATAATGACACACGAGCCAAGTTCATTGTAAGGCTTCTACCATTGGTTTCCCATTTTTAACCCCCTTCCTTGGGCTACAGATTGGGTTTGGGCTAGCTCTCCTTTGTGTGAGTTTAGTCACCGTTTGGGTTATGACTTTGTGTCATTTCCCCCCGTTGTTGTTGTTGTTGTTGTTGTTGTTTGGTTCATGAACCGGTTTTAGCCCTTTGGTGCTGCTCAGTTGATACCTCTCAGATGGTTATATGTTTGATTCGAGAACCTTGGCTCAGTGTCCACAGTTGAGTGTTTATTTCCACCTTACGTGTGAAAAGATGAGTTGGCTTTGCCTATCATGTTACGTGCTATGTGAATGTTTATTGGCATTGTTCAATTATGAGTATCATTTCAGCATGTAACGTAGTTGCATTTTAGTAGCTTACTGAGATTCATTCTCACCCTTTATTTGTTTACTGTTTTAGATAAAGGAGAGCCTAGGGGATAGGTCACTTCACAAGGGAGGACGTCGAGGTGGTGATTTTGGGTAAGACATTTTGGGAAAGTAAGTGTGTTATGTAAATGATACATTATGTAAATGTATAACCTTGTGGGTATTGTACCCGTGACTTCATCTTAGTATCACCTATTTTTGGAATATGTTGGCGATTTGTAAATTTGTAAGTAAAGTGTGTAAGCCTTATGGCTAAGTACTTTGGATTGTGAAAGTTTGTTTGTGTGGAATGAAGTCAAGTTTTAAGTAAATGTGTTTTGGTTATATGAAACTTTTATGAAAGTACATTTCAAAAAAAATTTCCTAAAATGTTTTATGACGTCTTCCGATCGTGTCCCGAACGTGGGGCCAAGTAGGACCACGGGTACAGGGCGCGACAAATTATCTACGATGTACTTATACAGTAGCAACTGAGATTATATGTGGTAATGATATTGAACCTCGCTCCGTAAATGAGTGTAAACAAAGAATTGATTGGCCTAAATGAGAGAAAGCAATCCAATCAAAGTTCGATTCCTTTAAAAAAAAAAAAGGGAGTGTTTGGACCAGTAGTTCCTACACCTCTTAGGGTTATACCCATGGGATATAAATGGGTATTTACGAGAAAAAGGAATGAGAGAAATGAGATTATGAGATATAAAGCTCGCCTTTTGGTACAAGGTTGCTCTCAACGGCTTGGGATTGACTTTGATAAGACATACTCTCACGTTATGGAAGTTATTAGATTCTGATATTTTGTCAGATAATGATCCATCAGATCAGAAGTCAAGACAATTGCGGTGACTGATTCACGAAGTCACTACCTAAAGCCACTTTTGAGAAGTATGTGAAAACAATTAGCTTACGCAGATTGTTAGAGCTTCCACCCTTGTAGTTTTTAGGGGGAGTATCCAGACGATACTCAGATTTCATTGTACTTTTTTTCCTTCGCGCGGGGTTATTTTTTCCACCGGGTTTTCTTACCCGCCAAGGTTTTAACGAGGCAATGAGCGTTTATTGAAAAGATTGTGAGTTGTACTATTTTCCTTCGAGATTATTTTTCTTAAAAGGGTTTTTGCTCGTAATGTTTTTAATGAGGCAACACGTGTGGCACAATTACCATTCAATAAGAATCTCTAAGGAGGAGTAGGCGACTAAGAGATCACGAGTAATGTTTTGGTCAAGGGGAGCATCATGAAGCTAAGAAATCGTGTACTCTTTTTCCTTCACTAGAGTTTTTATCCCACATGGTTTTTCTCTGGTAAGGTTTTAATGAGGCATGCTACTTAGCTGAGGACATCCAAGGGGAGTGTTATAATATATTATTATGTGGATGTCCTTTGAGCCAGAAGTGTACAAGAGAAGCTTTGCAAGATTATCTTTCGCGAAGCTTATTAAGGAAGCTTTGTAAATATATTCAGTGAAGCTCTTACTAGGGAAGCTTGGTAAATATCTTCAGAGAAGCTTATAGAGGAAGCCAATTTCCACCTATAAATATTAGGCTCTAGTTTTCATTTCAATAGAATTCAGAAGTTCTTAACTTTTATATTTCTCTCTTGTACACTCTCTCTATAATAGTCTTGAAATAAAGTATTATCTATTGAGATTATGCTTGGTTCTCCAGTTTTATAACATAAATATATTTTTTTCATGGTTAATATCGCACTAAAATGATTTCATTAGTATAAATGTGATCTTTTTAAGACGACCCCCCCCCCCCAAAAAAAAATAATAAAAATAAAAATTATCATGGTACGGAGCATAGTTTAAAATGTTGAGTATGTTTTGGGGGAAACTAGTTTCTCCATAAGTTATAAAAAGTTCTGTTTTTTACCCTTAGACCCTAAACCTGAAACCTTAAAACCTAAACCTAAAACCCCAAACCCTATAAAAACATGACTTTTTATAACTTACGGAGAAACTAGTTTCCCCCAAAATTTTCTCTAAAATGTTAGAGGCCTCATCCAATGCGACAGATCCATTGGGTTACGAGCTTAATAATATACTAGCGGGTAACCCGTGCTCTGCACGGGCAACCAATACTATGTCTTAAAAAATATTTTAACTATAGTTAACTAATATAGTTATCATCATTTTAACTAATACTATTAATAATAAAAATTAATCTATATGATTACTATTATTATAATAACTATTATAATTAATTAATATCATTGATAGTAATAGTTAATATATATATATTAATAGCAATGATTAGTCTATATAATAATAATTATTAATATTAATATAATTATTATAATAAAATAATATTATTAATAGTAATAGTTAATTGATATAGTAACTATTATGATTAATTATTATTAAAATTTAATAGTCTAACTTATATAATAACTATTATAATTAACTAACACTAATAATAGTAATAGTTAATATATGTAGCCTATTATAGTTAACCAATACTATTAATAGTAAAAAATAACTTATAAAGTAACTATTATGGTTAACTAATACTATTAATATTAATAATTAACTATATAGTAACTATTATAGTTAACTAATACTATTAATAGTAATAGTTAACTAATATAGTAATTATTATAGTTAACTAATACTATTAATAGTAATATTTAACTTGTATTGTAACTAATATTGTTAACTAATACTATTAATAGTAATATTTAACTTGTATTGTAACTAATATTGTTAACTAATACTATTAATAGTAATAGTTAACTAATATAGTTAACTATAATAGTAACTATTATAGTTAACTAATACTATTAATAGTAATATTTAACTTGTATTGTAACTAATATTGTTAACTAATACTATTAATAGTAATAGTTAACTAATATAGTTAACTATAATAGTAACTATTATTAATAAGAGTAATAGTTAACTATAATGGTTAACTATTATAGTTAACTATTACTAATAATAGTAATAGTTACTATAATAGTTAACTATTATAGTTACCCTTTTTAGTAACTATTATTATTAGCTAATAGTATTAGCTAATGAAAAGAAAATGAAAAGTCACTTATTTATTAGTATGTTGTTGATGTGGCTTCTCCAAATGCAAGCTTTCTCCATTGTTTGTCCACATGTCAATACCATAGCTCTTTTGGCCAACGTTAATATATATATATAGATAGATTTACTTTCTTCTTTAAATATAAATGTCCAAAATTCCCCCCTAAACTATTTTGACGGAGAGTTGGAATGGAAAATAATAAAGCTACAAAAGATAGTTACAAAATGTGGTCTACAAAATGAGGTGTCATAATTGTGTTGGTGTTTTTAATTGGAGTATGTCAGGTCCACTATCGATGTGGCTAATGAAACTGTTAAGTTTAATGCCTTTGAATTTTGGGACGTCAATTTAAATGGATTAAATTAACAAGTTCATAATTCCGAGACAGAAAGAGTAATTTCGAGACAGAAAGAGTATGGCTAACGCCTTTGGCAAAAGCCATAGAAACCGAGCCTAATCAAATGATTGGTCTGCATGTTGGTCGGCTAGCTTTGTGTAAACAAAGATACTCCTTTTTTGACCATAATTGGTTTCCTCCCTTACCAAGTTATTAGGCTATTAGGACTTTGTTGTGTCACGAATTGTTAGGGGAATTAGGCGTATATATTATAATCCTTCTGTCCCAAATTAATTGAGAAGTTCAATTACTCAGAAAGTAAGAGAGATCAATAATTCTAGATCTAGGGTTTTGCATAACTAGGAACTTTGTGATCAAAGTTCATGCAAACATAGATTAGTGTGATCATATTCTTGTAATTGTTTCTCCGCCATAATAATATATGTTTCCCTTTGCCCGTGGAGGTAGCCAATAGAGATTGGTGAACCACGTATATTCTGTGTTGATTTGCGTTCATTATTATTTATCTCTTGGGTCTGATTTACTAACAAGTGGTATCAGAGCTCTGGTGGCACCAGAGTCTGGTTAGTAAAGAAAGATCAGGGCATTCCACTGCGGTAGAAAGAGATGGATTCCGGGATGGACAAGAAAATCAACAAGTTTGATGGGAAGAACAGGTTTATTATCTGATAGGAGATTATGCATTGGGCGTGCAGATCGCGTGCAGAAAACGTACAGTTCACGTGCAGTCTTGGTACGGGTCGCGTGCAGTTTGGTGCAGATCGCGTGCAGTTTTTCGTGCAGTCCGCGTGCAATGTCCGTGCAGAAATCTGAGAGCAGTCAGTGATTGCTCATCTGTGCTAGAAATAGCAAATATGGTAGATTTTTATCCGAAAGTTCGTCTGGTGTTCGTTGGTGATCCAAGAACGCATCTGGAATGTTTCGGTGTCTAGTATCTACATCTGAAGACGGAGATTTGAAGCTAGGGTTTTGTGATCAAAAGTTAGCTGTCTGGTATAATCTGAAAATCTAACATCTGTTGTAGTCTATTCTAGTGATCTAGAAGTAGATACAAAATCTGTGTTGCCCGAGACAAGAATCTGGTTAGATTTCAAAGTTGTACATATGACTCCGCGTCTGAAGAATTCTGAGTCGGCTGCAGCGATGGCGAGCAGTGACAATCTGAATGAGGATAGTGATTATGCCCTAGTGACTGAAGAAGAAGCGTGCAAGGAAGTTGCATGGGTTCTAGATTCGAGAGTTTTTTGTCGTATGTGTTCGCGCAAGGAGCAGTTTACAACGTACGAGCAGAAAGATGAAGACCGTATTTATATGGCTAATGGATCAGTCTGCGAGGTAGTTGGCATGTGCTCTGTAAAGGTGAGAACTTCTGGTGATAAATATCTCATATTGAACAAAGTGAGACATGTTCCACAAGTAGCAAAGAATCTGGTATCACTTAGTCGGTTGGACAAGAAGGGATACAGTTTCAAAGGTGAAGGTGGAGTTCTGGATGTCTACAAAGGTTCAGATGTGATTCTGAATGGCGAAAGAAAAGGTTCCTTGTTTATCCTCCAAGGTTCTGAGATTGGTGAGGGTGTTGACGAGCAGGTGGAGCAGCGTTTTACTCTAGGCCGGAGTGAACTGGGTAAGCCATGGCTAGAAGATCAACACACACCAGTTTTATCAGTCATGGTTGGCAAGATCCAATGTCAACTGGATGGGCCACGTCTGAATGACTGTTAGTCACTCGTTGGGGTGATTCTGAGTGCCCGTAGGTGCACGTCTGGGTATCCGGTAGGATACATTGCATGCAGAAAATCTGATTGTCCAGAGGATAAAGTTGTTTGTCTGGTGAGGCAAATTCTGAGTGTCTTGAAGATACATGGCGCGCGCGAAAATTCTGGTTGTCCGGAGGACAAATCTAGTGTCTTTGACGAAAGGCAGACTGAGGCAAAGGTTGAAAAATCTGGTACAAGGGATGTGGCTCAAGGTGGAGTCTATGTCAGCAATTCGTGCATATGAATTATTAGGGGAGATTCAAAGTCAAGGTGGAGATTGCTAAGTTTAATGCCTTTGAATTTTGGGACGTCAATTTAAATGGATTAAATTAACAAGTTCATAATTCCGAGACAGAAAGAGTAATTTCGAGACAGAAAGAGTATGGCTAACGCCTTTGGCAAAAGCCATAGAAACCGAGCCTAATCTGATGATTGGTCTGCATGTTGGTCGGCTAGCTTTGTGTAAACAAAGATACTCCTTGTTTGACCATAATTGGTTTCCTCCCTTACCAAGTTATTAGGCTATTAGGACTTTGTTGTGTCACGAATTGTTAGGGGAATTAGGCGTATATATTATACTCCCTCTGTCCCAAATTCATTGAGAAGTTCAATTACTCAGAAAGTAAGAGAGATCAATAATTCTAGATCTAGGGTTTTGCATAACTAGGAACTTTGTGATCAAAGTTCATGCAAACATAGATTAGTGTGATCATCTTCTTGTAATTGTTTCTCCGCCATAATAATATTTGTTTCCCTTTGCCCGTGGAGGTAGCCAATAGAGATTGGTGAACCATGTATATTCTGTGTTGATTTGCGTTCATTATTATTTATCTCCTGGGTCTGATTTACTAACAGAAACATCGTCATTACATCTTGTATCCTTCATTTAGTATCCTTCATAAAGTGTAAATGGTTGAATTATTACCTTTCTATACATTGTGTGGTAGAAAATGAGGAGAGAGAATGAGTGGGGTTAAAAGTAGGTTGATTGAATAAATTGTGTGGTGTAAAATGAAGAGAGAGAATGAGTAGGTGGGGTAGATTAAATATAAAATTATAAAAGGATGGCCATTTTGGGGAGTCTCAAGTGAAGTGAGACGGCCCAAAATGGAAATAAGTCTCAAGTGAGGTGGGACGGAGGGAATATATGTTACAATTATGTATAAACAATGTTACATATAAGTAACACGTTCGTTACATTTTAGTCATAATAAGTATTACTTTTGGCAAATGATGAAAATATATATATTAAAAAAAAACACTGTTACTTTTTTGTATATATGTATTACTTTTATGTATCCAAACTTGATGATGCCAAAATCGTGTCGGATCAGCCCAAATCCAGCGGTTCGGATAATCCCAGCTACTCCTTGATTGGCCTGAAATCAAATGAAACAAACGTAAACTGCGCCGAGGCGATTCCGGCAAAAGCCCTCCGGCGTGAGAATAAGAATGTGTTGTGTGAGATTAAAATAAGAGAAATCAATTGACTAGAGTAAGAGCCAAGATAATTCGATACCTCAATGGGTGCATGGAGGTCTGTTTATATAAGTGCCGGTAGATTAGTCCTGACTTGTTAAGGAAGCCAAGGAGTCCGCTTTGGTATTGGACTGTTGTTTAGGAAAGTAGAATCCTGATAAGGATTGTGTTCTAATAATATCCTTGTTGTAAAGGATCTCTATTGTCAAGGATTATCCCTGTATTTGCGAGTATCTTGGATTCTTATTAGACTCCATGTGAGACTAGGGAAAGTCATGGAGTGTTGACCAAGTTACTGACGTACCTATTCATCATAGCCTGAAACTTGGGGGAAATAAGATCTCGGCTTGGTCACAAGCCGAATTATATGTCGGTCCTCGTCTTCTGTCAGCAGCCAAGTGAAGTTGTCGAGATACTGAGGTAACAGTGCACTGGGCCCGAATATTATTAAACAATCGGACACTTTAATTGGGCTCAATCTAGTTGTGATCTGACCCGAACCATGGTACGCGGTTTATTCCTTTCAAAATTGTTACATATAAGTAACACGTTTGTTACATTTAATTATAGTAACTATTACTTTTGGCAAACGGAAAAAGCACCAAAACAAAAATATAAAAACTGAAAAAAAAATTAAAAATGCACGCGGGTCATGGGTCCGGGTCGTAGGTCAAAAACACATCAATAACCCGGATCCATGACATGTCTCTACTACTATGAGACGTGTTTTTGTGTTCTCACCCAAGTTTTTGTCAAAAATAAAATAAACGAATTAACTGACTAAATAATGAACCTACTCCCTCCGGTCACAAATACAAAAGTAACTAAAATTACACTTATTAAGAAAGTAGTTAAATTTAGTCAATTATCTTGATTTTATAATGACAATATATTAAAATTAGGGGTGAGCAAAAAATTTACGGAACCGGACTGGACCAAAAGAACCGGACCAGACCAGCTAAAATTGGGCCAGACCAGTTTAGATGGTTTGGTTCTGGTTCCAAAATATTATAGAACCAGTATATTGGTTCGGTCCTGGTTATTGGTAAAATTATTTCCGGTTAGAACCGGACCGGACCTGTTGTGCATATATCATTATATAGTAATAAAATTATATACTTACTTTTGTAAGTATAATTTTTCTAAGATCAATTTAAATTGCTTAATAAAAAAAGAGTCATTTAATTATTTTTAACTTTGTACACAACCCTAGCACCAAGATCCCAAATCACCAAAGCCAAGCCTAGACTCCTAATCCTTATTCACTTATTTTCACTTTTCAATTTTTATTTTTCATAATTCATATCATCTGTTCAGTTTACCCAAAGAGTGAAACCTTAGTCTTCGACTATTCAACTACGTCGCCTCTCTCCCTCCCTAGTATTAAGTATTGGTTTATTTGAAAACAAATAAACTTCAAATGATTAGAACCGGACCAGACCAAACCAGTAGAACCAGAACCAGTGTATTGGTTCGCACAAGTATTGGTTTGGTCCGGTTCTAAATTTTTCTAGAACCGAAGTATTGGTTCCGGTTCTGGTTTTGTGATTTTTTGTCAAAAAATGGACCAGACCAGACCATGATCACCCCTAATTAAAATTACTAATATATCCTTATATTAAATGTGTAATAAATGTACACTTGTATTTGAAAATGAGTAATTAATTAGGGGTATTTTTGGTAAAAGAGTATTAAATACAGTTAAATAATTACATTTAATGTGTTTTGTATTGAAACCCAACTTTTTTGCTTATATTTGGGTTAAAAAAAAAAACTCAATATTTTTGCTTATATTTATAACCGGAGGGAGTACATTTATCGCCCGCAATCTCGATACAATGGTCATTATAGTCCACATTACATAGATGGGTATCCGAGTAGTTAGGTCCGGCATAGCCGGAAGTTGATATTGTAACCGACCAATGGCACGGGTGCTCATTACACCTCTCCTTTTACTCTGGTCCATTTTCTCTCTGCCTACTCCTCCGTGGTCCACGCCACAAATTTCTCCCTTTATTTTTTTTTATTTCCAACTTTTTGTAGAAAAAAGATATTCTATTTTTGTATTTATCAAAAATTAACACCGACACATGTCTTGATTTTATTTTTTGAATAGAATTGACTCGTTGATACTTATTTTTTGGACTTCAATAATAGTAGCTAAATGTCAACCAATTAGTCTATTTATTGTTTAACATCACATGTATTTACTTTATTTCAGATTACTTTACAACGTGATGAATTGTAACAAAAAAAAAAAAGCGAATTCGACAAATATGTATTTGTTTCTTGGACCACAAAGATGATTAATAAGTTGTTTGTAGAGGTAGCCATGGACCACGAAAACGATGAATAAGCCTCTCATAGAGTATTATGAAACGTAACATGATGTGTATCGCTAGATTAGCTTGATATTTATTTTTATGTTCCATATTACAGTATTTGATTCTTTCACCTAAGTACATTGTTTTTTTTGTTGTTGCTGTTGTTCTCGTAGCTTGAGAAATATTGTTACAATGGGTACATTGTATTGTGATAAAATAATAACAAAAGATAAAATAAATAATAAGTACTCATCCTATTATATAATAAGTGTCATTCTTTAAATTAAAATATTTATCTTTAATACTCTCTTAGTTTAAAAAAGAATGTCCAATTTTGAGAACGCGGTAGGAAATTTTACTTTGGTACAAAATTCTCTTTTAAACAATGAGTTATTTATTTTGAACAAAAAAAATATGAGATTTTTTTTCCAGCTATAAGTGAAAAAAATAAGTGAAAAAAATCTGTGATAAAGTTTTTTTATTTTTATTTTTTTTAGTCTGTCTAAAAATAAAAATCACAATTATAAGTAAGATAATAAAACCTCACTCTAACATTAACATGGTACTAATTATATACACACAAGTAAATTTTTAAAGTAATTTAATAGTTAAAATTGAAACAATTTGTTTTAAACATCTATAAAATTAGACTAGAAAGCCCATGAAAAAAGGAAAAAAGAATTGGCACAATGCTTTTTTTTAGGGGAATGTTAGGCTTACAAAAGAAGTTTACAAAACGAAGGATACAAGATGTGATGACGATATCTCATTGGTTACAGGATTTCGAACCGCTCCACCCAGGAGTTAGCTCCACCCTGGTCCACCCAATGGTTCCAATTGGAGCCACCTCATATTTTTGTGTGTTCAGCGGATGGGATTTGTCATAGCTAGATGGGACCCACAAAAATTGAAGTGATTTTCATCCACACAAATGACGAGCTCGCTCATGTGGCTTCGATCTGAACCGCTGAGTGGAGGGGTGGAGCTAAATTGGGTGGAACGGTTCCAAAACACAATTATTACACCTTACTTTATAAACCACATTTTGTAAACATATTTTCTAACTTTTTTAAGTACATTCAATAAAGTAAAAAAGGAAGGGAAAAGAAAAAACAAGAACAAAAACATGAGGTAAAGTTTGGGTTAAAGGATGGAAGAATAGTATCACGTGAAATGCACATGATGATAGATTCGTACGGTAATGAGAATGAGGTGAGGTGAGGTGCGGTGAGGCGTAAATCCCGTGGCTTGAATCATAGTGCCGCACCACCATCAACATTCAACAACCCCCCAAAAATAAGCTAAAATATGTTCCAACGGTCAGCTACCACACGTTACAATGAGATGCCTAAATATTCTATCCCCTACCTCACGTGACCTCATTTTTTATTTTTTTTTAAACTTAAAACGAACCTTCTTTGAAAAAAAAAAAAAAAAAAAACTTAAAACGAACCTGGATTTCTGCATAAGAGACAATGTTCTAAAAAACGCTAGGCGGGGCCTAAGCGGGATCTAAGCGGAGCCGAGAATTCAGAAATAAATATAATATCCTAAACGGGACCTAGGCGTTTCATGAACGCCTAGCGCCTAGACCTAAACGGACGTCTTTTAGAACACTAGGTAAAGAGCCTATTATAGTGTAGGAGATAAAGCTCATTGGAAAAAGAAAGTTAAAAAAAGAAAAATCACTACTCCATCCATCTCATATTTATTACTATAAAATGAGAATGCATGGGGATTAAGAAAATTGGAGTTAAGCACCTATTTGGTCCTTAACCTATTGAGTTGTTTTTTTTTTGGTCCTTAACCTATTTTGGTTTTCCTTTTGGTCATTGATGTACCTAGTTGCAGGATAAAATGGTCATTAACCTATTTTAGTTTTCCTTATGGTCCTTGATGTACCTATTTGCAGGACAAAGTGGTCCTTGACCTATTTTGGTTTTCCTTTCGGTCAACAAGCCATGTCGACGATTTTAAGGACCACTTTGTCCGGCAAATAGGTACATCAAGGACCAAAAGGAAAACTAAAATAGGTTAAGGACCACTTTATCCTGCAACTAGGTACATCAAGGACCAAAAGGAAAACTAAAATAGGTTAAGGACCCAAAGGAAAACAACTCAATAGGTTAAGGACCAAATATGTGCTTAACTCTAAGAAAATAGGTTGAAAAGTAAGTGTTGTGAGTGGGTAAGAGAGAGAAAATAAGCTAATGGGTAGTTGTTGTGAGTGGATACGAGAGAGAAAAGTGAACGTTTTGGGTAAGTAGCAATAAGTATGGGACGCCCAAAATGGAAATAAGTAGCAATAAGTATGAGATGGAGGGAGTAAGTCTTATGAAGAGCTAATTTTTTTTCGCGCATAGGAAAAATATTGTTTTCCCCGAAAAACGTGTCTCTGCATCGTAAATGTTAGTGATAATGTTATAAGTGTCAATCACCGCGACTCATAAATGTTTAAACTAACACTTATAAACAATCAAACCAACACTTTTAATAATTGTTAGTCTGTGTTAAAAATAATAAATAGTGTTAGTGTATGTGTAAACCAGTGTCAGGTGTTAGAGACAATTATCCCACATCGGGTATTAACTAGCCAAGCATTGACTATATAAAGATCCTGAACTACTCCTCCCATCAATTGGTTTTGGGATGAAACCTCAGATTTTATCATGGTATCAGAGCTGGCCCGTTACACGTGCATGCCCATGACGTGGCGGATTTTGTTTATATTATTTCCCTTATTTTCCTATGTATTTTCATTCATTTTGATGTACTTAGACTAGATTTGATGTATTTGGGGCATTAATTATCATTTGGGCTTTATTGTAATCCGGGGGTAGAATAGTCGTTTTATTTATTTACTTTTTCCAGATGTAATTTTGGTGAGCTTAAAAGTCATGTCCCGAGGATCAAGAATAGTCAAAGTCAAGGCAAAGTCAAAGTCAACCGAAGTGGAGGAGTATAGAATCAAACTGTAATTTCTGGAAGTTGAGGTATTGTTCTACATTGTTGAAAAGTCTAGGGATTGCTGTGAAGAATTAAAAGACTACAGGGACCAAACTGCAAATAACTGAAACTCCAAGGACTGAAATGCAAATTGTGAAATTCGGCCTCCATCCGTACATGAAACAGCCGCTGCTTGGTGGATGAATGGGTTTTGATTTTTATTTTCTTATTATTATTATTATTATTATTTATTATTCCTTAGTGATTTTTAATTAGGGAGATTCATTATTAGTGGGGGATTATTTATTAGTTTAGGTCATTCGTTTTTTATTGAAAAACAAGACACTACGTATTATTTTCTCTTCTCTGGAGCTTTGTAACCCTTTCATGGAGAACTAACTCCATAGCTTTAGATTTGTGACTTGAACCTATTTTAGTTTAATCGAGGTAATTTTCTTATTCTCTTGTTCTTTCTATTCATAATTTTGCTTGTTCCTAATTTAGATTTGTATCTAGGGTTTGTGGATTTGGCCAATCCATTAGTTCTATTTATGAATCTATGCTAGAATTCTCTGTTCTGTGCCAGAATTAGGGTTTTCACCGTAGCATCTTCACGAATTGTGTATGTTCCATAGCAATTCGGGAAGTAGGCAAAATTAAGCGATTATCTAGTAAACCTAGAAAGCGTTCTTGATCTTAGTCTCTTAGATTGAATCAATTAATCTTTAAATCTTTTCTGTGCCAGTCTAGGTTTAATTTTAATTAGGGTTTATAGTGAGTGTGTCACTGCTATAAACTAAACAGTAAGAAGGGACAGAGATTGCAATATATCTCGTGATCAAGTGAATAGTATTAACAGAGTAATAGAAGTACCAATGAAATTGAATTAGAGGACGGGGATAGGAATCAAATCTAGAGTGCTTTTTAATCATTGTTTTAATCAACTTAGTTTATTTTCCCGTCTTAGGAATTAATTAAAATCTCAATCAAACCCCCAATCTGGTCAAGTGACTCTTCGCAAATAATTAATGTTCTTCGTGGATCGACCCTGACTTACTCTAATTACATTATTAGTGGCCGAGTTTAGGTATAATTTAGTAGGCGTGCGACTAAGCCTACCAGCCCAACGGCCCACGATTATAGGAAAAGAAAGTTTTCAAGTATGTTTATACTTGTGCACATAATCTATATATAATATTAAAGCAGAAACATTTCGAGCTTCCACCTCATAATGCCACCTCATAATGCTACGTGTCGTCATTATATTGGTCAGCACATTTTGGTGCTTTCAACTTAAAAAAAAAAAAAAAAAAAAAAAAACTTACCTTTTAAAGATTTCGAACTGATAAGGAAAGACATTATGATAACACACAAAGAAGATTTAAAATTTAAAAAAATATCTTAAAATTATAAGTAACCTCTTCCTTATTAATATTCATATATACCAAAACAAAGAAACTATTCAAACTATTCAAAATTTGATTATGTTATATACAGAACACATGATATTATGTATCCCAAAGAGAAAAGAGGCTCTACTTTCCATGTGTATATCAATTAGGTATATAGTTACTGTAAATAGTGCCTACAATGGTTGATTTGGTTAACTAGGTTTATGGTCAATGATTATCATGTACTACTCCCTCTGTCCCAGACTAAGGTTCTTAGTTTGACTTTACACGAAGATTAAGAAAAAGTAAATGTTGCGAGTATGAAAAGTGAGGTAGGAGAGATAAAGTGGGTAAAAAGTTTTTGTTGTGAGAAATTTTGGTTATTTTGAATAGAAATTTTTGAATTCAAAAAAGAAAAGTCTATATCCTTAAATAGATTATTTTTTAATTATCAAAATTTCAAATAATTTTAAATTGAGGTTATTTTGAATTGAAATTTTTGGATCAAAGGAAAGTCTATATCCTTAAATACATCATTTTTGAATTATCAAAATTTAAAATCTTTTTCTATTCTGGTTATTTTGAATTGAAAATTAGTCTTTTGCAGGAATCATTAATTTTTATTATCAAAAGACTTAAATAAAAATGATTTCTAAGTATATTATATATCTTAGTTTTACTCTTTTGATCAAAGTGAGTCATATAAATAGTGTTAAAAAAAGACAATTCCAAACCTAGATACTCTTTTTATTTATATACTTTTTACAACGACAATTTTGAATTGATATAATTGATGGTTCGTTGTATATTTGTTTTTGATATAATTACTTTTCAATAAAATGCTATTATATATAAATTTTTCTCTCTTGGTATCAAAATGGAAAAATAATATTCATAATAATGAAGAATGTAAATAAAAATATTAATATATTGATTAAATTTCTACAACCATTAAATAAAATATTAATATATTTATTAAATTTCTACAACCATTAAACAATCAATTTCTTAAAAAATATTAATATATTGTTTTAACATGTTTCTTTCACTTTTTCATGCTAATCCATCCATCCATATTATATAATAAAGGAGGAGAATTCTCAAGCTCCACAGTCCGCCACGTGGCGGTTTTCAATTCGTCCAAAAAATATTGTCATTTAAAGAGAAAAAACATATCATCTAAAATTCGCATGATTGAACTTTCAAAAAAAAATAATCGCATGATTGAGAATATTTTCATTAATTTGTAAATTTTGAATTTCAAAAAAAAAAAAAAAAAAAAAAAAAACTGTGATTGACTATCTTTACATTATTTTAGGTATGATTTGAATTTCAATAGCAAGAGAAACTGTAGTTGAAATTCCCACGTTATTCCACGTTCATACTTATCTTATTTATGTAATCTTAGGTCACCCCTCATTCCCAGTATGAACTGTAGTTGAAATTCTCTAGAGGAACTGTAGCTCCGTTTCAGTAGAACAATCAGGAGAAACATCTATACAAATTAGCAAACAACATCACACTTTATAATTAAATAATGAAGGTTTTTTTTTTTTTTTTGAAAACTTAAAAAAATGGAATTGGTTGTACATTTTAATGGGAAATACCCATAAATGTGACAAGGAATTAGGTGGGAGAGTCACAAACCTGTTCAATATGACTTGAGGGAAGTCAATGGGTAAGTCTGAGGGAAGTAAAATACCTTATCTCCTGCCTAATCAACTTGAATCAGGTACTAGGACAAGCCAACCATTGTTGTGTATATACTCTACCTAAGAATAAGAAGAAAGTGATTTATATGGAAATCTTTTTGGATAAAACCACAACAACAACAACAATAACAATAACATCAACGTTTGAATAAAATAGATGAAGCATCTAATAGCATACCTGACTTGTGTTTGGCCATCTAAAATCCTTCTTTATTTAAGAGGTTCTATCACAATAATAAAACTTCATAAAGTATATAAACACACCATTACTTAAAATATACAAGTAAATTATGAAAATAATCCTTTTTATGATAAGCACTGGAGCTCTTTCACAAATCTGATATAAACCTAAAAAGATGTAGAATGCATATATAAGGACATGTGAAAGGGCAATTTAGTCTAGAAAATCCGATACACTGACTAAAACTGGAGCTGATTCAAGTGAATTGAATTGCGTTGCCATTTTTCACTTCATATATAATATAATGTTATTGGAAAGTAGTACTATTATAGATAGAAAAAAGAAAAAGACTTAACTGTGAAAAGAAGTTAAGAGTCTCGATTGTGTATTATGTAGTTGCATTTATATTAATATATTAGAATTAGGAAATGGGATCAAATTCAGAAAATTATTTCTTTTTCATGAAATAAATTGGACCTACTAAATGGCAAAAAAAAATCATTCAACTGAGCAAATAGAGATGATTGAGTAGCGAAATTTGAAGCACTAAAAAGAAATATAATTTTCTGAATTAAATGTTTAGCATTTTTTTTTTCAACTTGGGAGAGATGGATACTTGCTCTCTATTAAAAATCAATCTACCTATTCGATTGGTGTAGTAGTCCTTGAGTGTGACTTGATTAAAGTCTTGGCTCCTCTGTCCCAAAACATTTACTTCTAATGGCACATGACTACCCCCAACCCCCCACCCCATATAATTTGATCTATTCTTGAATTTAGTTAGTTGCAACGAACAAAACAAATTTGATTTAGCTTTTTCCAGTTGCTTATGGATTTCCTTAAATTAAACCGAAAATAATGGAAACAAATCGTATATATGATTGATGTCAAATCTATTGACAAGAGAGCTAGACTTTGCAGTTTTAATGTCCGTATTTTACGCTAAAGGGAGCTGACGGGGCAGTATGGAAAAAAGTCAATTGAAAGATATTAGTTGTTGAATTAAATTTTTTTTTTGCAACCTTATTTTTTTCCATATATACTCCTTCCGTCCCAGCTAATTGCTACTTTTCGAGTTTTTGTCGACTATATTTGAACTTTGACTAACATTTTATACTAAACTATTAATCTTCATAAAAAAAATTAGTCAAAGTTTAGATATGATCAATAAAAAGTAGTGATTAGTTTGGGAAGGAGGGAGTACTCAAATACAATTGAGTACAATATACACTGAATACATGTATGAAAATGTATGTTTACATGCTTAAGTAAGATTATCCTTTAATTAATCATGTAAAAGTTGTTAGCATATCAACTTTTATATAATTATGGCTCATTCTTCATACTATCCCCGTCCCATAAAGTTAATAAAGTTAGTCTCATTTTATTATTGTTAATTTGAATGATTTTTTGAACATTAACTTTAGAATATTTTAGTTATTGTACTGGAAACCGAAATGTTCTTTATAGTATTTTTCACGGACTATCAATCACAAGTTTTAGAATTCCATTGACATAATCAAATTAACCTTACAATAATGTCAAAGTTCATGTAAATCAATAATTTAAAGTTAGAAATATCTTTAGAGGAAGTACAGTAGAATAAATCTTTCTGAGCTTCGTTTCTTTCTTCTTCGACATCTTCCACAAACACCTTTTGTTCTTATAAGTCTTGACCACAGTATTGTCTCCTTCCTATATTGACTCCTATGAAACTATTGGTCTTATATGACTAATCATTTTTTTGCATTTGGTTTATCAGTTTGTAGCTAACAAACAAGAAATATCATTATTTTGCATAACTAACTGCTGGGAGATAGATATGGGATTGCATAGCAAACACGTGGCAGGTGAGTAATATCATCAGATTACTTAATACCGGTAATCATTTTGGGCATTCTGAAGTTGTGTCGTTGAGTAGCTATCTAATTGTTTTGATGCATAAGTTTCAGGAGTTTGTGAAAATGTGATGCTTAAGATAAAATCATGGATGAATAATGTTGTCAAACTACGCCTTCCACGGTTCTACAATTATACAACAAACTTTCGAAGTCTAAAAACAAGTAAATTTTTATGTACTTTGTTGAGTCTTATTTATATTTTATTGTATGTCAGTTTATCGTTTGGGTATTTTATGACAATTATACGGGTTAGTCGAGAAAGCAACTTGAATCGTCATTTGCGTTTACCCCGTATTCATGATTTATTTGATATTGTTATATTTGTGTCTCCGCATTCTGTTTAATTTGAGTGTTAATCTTTAATTATCCGTTTGCATTCATGTGTCTTGGAATTGAAAAATAATTAATTTTCGCTTTCTATTATGTGCTATTTCTTGATTTTTAAGTGTTAGTTCTCATATCCCATTTTGGTTTTGCCCCATTTACCTTATTTTCTTTGAAAATGTCATGTTTTTATTTCCGCGTTTTTTACAGTTTTTGGTGTGCTCCACTCAATTGGCAATGTACAAAATGTTGCGAGATTGTTGATTTTTGAGTGTTGATTCTTGAAATACGATCTTCCTTCGCCCATTTGCATGTTAATATTTCTGCATTTCTGCTTATATTTTGGGTGTGCTTTCATTGTACACTATCCTGTGAGATTTGTTGATTTTTTTTCCTGGGTAAGCTCTAAAATCCCAAGTTCCCAACATAGGTTTTGTTCCATTTGCATGATTTGTTTATACATTTTATTTTTTTCCCCGGGTGGGTAGAGCCAATTATCATACAATGTGTGGTCTTATACACGTCACATGTTTTGACTTTTCTGAGTGTTAATACCGAAATCCTCATTTGGGTTTGAGTTTTCCCTGTTTCCATGATTTATTTGATTTCATCCCAAAATGATAGTTCCATTAGACATTTCAAGTATTTTAAGGTTACATTTTAGGTTTTGGAAATTCAGTTGTTTTGAAGCCTTTATTTTTGAAATGAGGCTAACTTTCATGGACTATCATTTTGGGACGGATTACTGAACGAGTATTTTCCTAATTTTGTTTTTGCGTTTCAGTTTACATTGATACTCAAATTCCTTAAAGGGCTTTAAAAGGATCAATAATTTGCGTTTTTCGTTAAGTTTGATTTAGGATTGGCATGTTATTTTATGAATATCTTAAGTTTTTTTGTTATTTCTGTCACCGATGATTAAACTTTAAAAGAGTTGTTATTACTTACATAAAATGCATTTTATTGTAAACGCAACACATTATCCTTTGTATTTTTTCAATCCAGAACTATAGTTTTAAGACTCTCTCTCTCTCAATATGAAAATATCTTGCATATATTTTTCTTAATTAATTAGCCTTATTATTCCCGTCGAATTTCGACGGGTTACTCACTAGTAATACAGTAACACTACATGACCATTCGAAATAAACGTCACCTTAAATGAAGCATTAATTCTTGTAAAATGGAAATAGCATTCCACCTATCTCAGATATAAGAAAGATAATTTTAATTTAATTTTAGCGATTAACTTGATTAAATTTAACCTCAAATTTATAAGATAATTATTCAAACAAATATCTAAAAGAATGTCGTTTTACGTATTTTAGATTATTAACAATATAATAAAATTCTAATAAATTATTAATTATTATTTAATCGAATTGAACGTCAAAAATATTATCAAATTGAGACTTTTTTTTATAAATTGACTTATATGGTATGATTACTACCTTTCTATTTAGATTAAATATTTTTCCACGGTTAAGTATTTTAGTTTTTTTGAAAGAGGTTAAGTATTTTAGTTGATTAGTAACATTACGTTAGTAGTACCGTGATACGGTATTTATACTTTCTCTATCCTCAAATTAATTAATGTATAACTTTCAACTAGAATATTTTGAAAAATGTTTCTATTCTATAAATTATAATAATAAAGATGAGAAAATATTTTTGATATATACCTAGACTTTTAATTTTTTAAATATATAATGTAGTGATTTTGTTTTTCAAAGAAGGCATCCATTTCTGGGAGGGAGTAATATTTCATGCACTATAAAGAAGAAGAAGCAAAGAGAAAGGAGTGGGGAAATTGAACATCAATGTTTGTAGGAATAATAATAGGCTTTTTGGCATACTTTTTTTTTATAAATATAATTATGACAAATGAATAATACTTTTACAATCTTCCCATATAACTTCATAAATTGTATAATTGCGTTTCAAGGTGGGAGATTCTTTATTACCAAAGTACCACAAATATGACTTTCATTTCAGCCATTGACGTTAACGACGTTATAATTGGTTAACTAAATCGATGACCTTGCGATCCAAGTGGAGTAATAAAGTTATAAAAAATAATGCAGGTTAAATATATAACAAATACAATAACTTGGTTAACGAAATCTATATATATATATATATATATATATATATATATATATATTAAAGTTGGCCAAAAGAGCTATGGTATTGACATGTGGACAAACAATGAAGAAAGCTTGCATTTGGAGAAGCCACATCAACAACATACTAATAAATAAGTGACTTTTCATTTTCTTTTCATTAGCTAATACTATTAGCTAATAATAATAGTTACTAAAAAGGGTAACTATAATAGTTAACTATTATAGTAACTATTACTATTATTAGTAATAGTTAACTATAATAGTTAACCATTATAGTTAACTATTACTCTTATTAGTAATAGTTACTATTATAGTTAACTATATTAGTTAACTATTACTATTAATAGTATTAGTTAACAATATTAGTTACAATACAAGTTAAATATTACTATTAATAGTATTAGTTAACTATAATAGTTACTATTATAGTTAACTATATTAGTTAAATATTACTATTAATAGTATTAGTTACTACTATATTAGTTAACTATAATATATACTATATAGCTAATTATTACTATTAATAGTATTAGTTAACCATAATAGTTACTTTATAAGTTATTTTTTACTATTAATAGTATTGGTTAACTATAATAGGCTACATACATTAACTATTACTATTATTAGTATTAGTTGATTATAATAGTTATTATATAAGTTAGATTATTAATTTTTAATATTAATTAATCATAATAGTTACTATATCAATTAACTATTACTATTAATAATATTATTTTATTATAATAATTATATTAATAATTTTATTATATAGACTAATCATTGTTATTAATATATATTAACTATTACTATCAATGGTATTAATTAATTATAATAGTTATTATAATAATAGTAATCATATAGATTAATTTTATTATTAATAGTATTAGTTAAAATGATGATTACTATATTAATTAACTATAGTTAAAAGACATAGTATTGGTTTCCGTGCAGAGCACGGGTTACCCGCTAGTTTAAAAGAATGTTAGTCCTCTTCGTGACATCAACCCATTTCATCACCCAAAACCTAAAGGAGAGAAAACAAATAATACAACTAGATGTTATTAGGATTTAGAAGATTTAGACGAAGTCAATTCACACATGGTAGAGAGAAAAGTTGTAGTGAATGACTCATGTTTATTATGAACAATAGGTTACATATTTATAGGATTACATAAAAAGTTCTAGATCTAGTCTAGCTTGTTGTACAAGAAACAATCTCCTAATGATATACAATATCTAGGTTAATATCTAAAAGATATTTACAAAATATACTTCGGAATATATAATATTCCTTATACGCTCCCGCAAGATGGACGATCCTTGGATATGTCCAATCTTGGAAAGACATGAGATGAACCGGGTGTGATGAAGCAGTTGAGGTGGATGAGTTCCCGGATGCGAGTGATGTTGCCATGATGATCTTGGCAAAGGTTGAGGCACGTGATGTGACCTTGGTCGTCACCATTGTAGGGGTTTTACCCCTCACGTGTGGGGTTGTTATGTCACAATGACGGGGTTGGAGTGGTACCTTGAAGTTTTTACGTCAGAAAGACGGTTGGGTGTTGGAGAGCTAGCAGATGTTTATTCGGCAGGATGGTTGGCCGATGGTGGTGTGGTGAGGGGGGCAGTTGACGGGGCAGTAGGCGGAGAGGTTGTCGGCAATTGGGTTGTGCCGAGGGGGGGTTTTGTTGGGTAAAAGGTTGAGGGTGGGTGAAGATAGGGTGCGGGTGTGAGTGAGGATCCGGGCGGGTTGTGTAAGTGATCCGGACAGGTAGTTAGGGGAGTTCGGGCGGGTGTTTGGTGAGGGTTCGGGCGGGTGTTTAGTGAGGGTTCGGCTGGATGTTTGGTGAGGGTTCGGCCGAATGTTTGGTTAGGGTTCGGCCGGACTGTGAAGGGGGTCAGGACGAGTTTTCTGTGTAGGGGGTTGTCGGGGAGGATTGTGTTTGCTTTTGCGGAAGTGGGGGATAGGGTGAGGGTGGGGGAGTCGGCATGGTTGGGTACCGAGGGTTATGATGAACAAAAAAAAAAGAAAGATAAAAATATAAAACGGTTTCGACCATGAGGGGTGAGCCGAGGGTGGTATGAGGTGGTGGGTGGCGGTTTAAGTGTGTGGAGAGAGGGGGGGGGAGTGGAACGTTTAGGGTTTCCCTCTAGGGTGGGGAATTCGGCAAGGCTAATAGCCTAGGGTTATGGTTAGAGGGAGGGAGTGTGTCGGCTAGGGTTAGCCACGAAGGTGGCGGGTTCGGCATGGGAGTTTTTGTCGGGGGGGGGGGTGTGTTGGAGTAAGGGTGGTGGTGGTAGTGGGGGATGCAAATTGGGGTGTAGGTGTGTGAAGGGTGAAGATGAGGTGGCTAGGGTTTTGCCACAATATGTGGGGCGGCATGGAGGTGTTGCTAGACGTGTCCATGCCGGTTAACCGCCGGTTAGCCGGTTATAACCGCCGGTTAATTTTACCGGTAATCCCTAACCGTGGAGTAACCTTCTAACCGCCACATCCGGTTACGGTTATCCGGTTAACGGTTAAACCGGTTAAGCCGGTTTTGCCGGTTAACCCGGTTATGAGACTTTTTCAATTATTTTTTTTAATTTTAAAAAGAAACAGCTTTTTAGGATTTTGTTAGAAAACTGACTAAAAATCATTAAGAAACTAACTGAAAATGAAATAAAAACACCAATTTTGTTAGAAAACTAACTGAAATCGTTAAAAAACTGACTGAAATTGTTAAAAAAACTGACTGTAATTCTTAAAAATAACTCGAAAATGGTAAGAAACTGACGGTTAGTATAGACGGTTGAACCGGCGGTTAGCTTCCCGGTTATAACCGCCGGTTGACGGTTATCAAAATGGACTAACCTTAACCGAACCTTGAAAATACGGTTGACGGTTGAGACGGTTCACGGTTAACCGGTTAGCCGGGTTTGACCGGTTTTGACCGGTTAAAAAACCTCTGGTTAGCCGGTTCCGGTTAGATTTTGGACACGTCTAGTGTTGCCGCGGGTTGGGTTGAATAAAAAAAGGAGTGTGCAATCGAGAGGTTGATGTTTGTGGGGGGGGGGAGTTTGATGGTGGTCAAGATGGAGGTTTGATAGGGGGATGGTGGGTTGTAGGTTTTCGGCATGGAGGTGTTGTCGTGTACAAAAAAAAGGGTTTCGGCTAGTAGGGTTTGCCGAGGATGATGTTTGGAGATGGAGGAAGGTAGTTTGCGGCTGCGAGGAGTTGAGCCGGTGATGTGTGGCGGATGGTGAAGGTGGGTGATGTTGGAGATAGGGCGGGCGGCTAGGGTTTGCCGCTAGGGTTTTATAGGTGGGTGGCGGAAGATGATGGGGGAGCGGCTAGGGTTTTGCCGCGGGTGTTGGTGGAGAAGTCCTGTAATATTCCAAAATTAAGCACGACATTTTGGGACGGATCGGGAAAAGAAAAAGAAAAAAAGAAAAATAGAAAATGGGGTGTACGAAATTTATGAAATAGGAAACTATTTTGGTTTTAGTGGTGGGACCCATAAGTTATCTCATGAATCATTTCTAGTTGCCAGAAATTGAAATTCTTAAGCTTGAGGTGTTTGTACTAAAGGTGACTCATCAAAATTTCTAGACACTATTTATATGAGCAAAGTCTACACCGCTGAGTATTGAAAATTTAATTGTGAACCGTGAGAGTAATTTCGAGAGAAAGTGAACATCAGTTTAGCAAACTTGAATTCGGTTAATTGTAGGAAATTATTTGGTTTGATGTTTGATCCCGAGTTGTTTGTGGGGATTTTTTCCCAGCGTTTTGAGGTAAGGGAGACTACGCAGTATTGATTCTATGTCATTTTCTTTTTATACCCGTCTTATCGTAGTACTCCACTTCATTGATACGTATATCATTTGTTCGGTCAGATTTGATTATTGATTTGATATTGAAATTGTCTAGTAAATATTACGGTTATTATGAAAGCATGCTATATGTGTTATTGTGCTCAAATATGAGATTTGTTATATGGAACAGTTGCGATGTAGTTAATTATGTGACGGTCACAGTGGACTCGGTTATTGGTTATTGTGTTTGTGTTGGGTCCGACTTCATGAGGGCGGCCAACAATTCAGTTATTATTGTTATCCCACTGGGCCTGATCATAATTAGTGCATCGGACTATGAAATATGATCGATTGATGTTTGGTTTGTGAAATCAGAGTCTTATTGGAATGTCCACATTTATTATTTCATGGACATTGTTATTTGGTGTTTGTGTTCCATTGCCTTCCGTGATATTGTGTATCCCCTTTCTTACTGAGATCCCCCAGCTCACCCCCCTCCAGTTTCAGTTTTGCAGTTAAGCGATGATCGGGATGAAAGGATTTGGGACGGAGCAGTTTATAGAGAATTTGGGCTGATTAGTGATATCTTGTATAGTATTTAATATTGTAGAGATGTAAATTGTGACAATTTGATAATTTATGGAATTAGAATTTTCGGGGTGTTACAAGTCCCTCTATGGATCTTTTTTCTCTGATACCATATTAGGATTTAGGAGATTTAGACGAAGTCAATTCACACATGGTAGAGAGAAAAGTCGCAGTGAATGACTCAAGTTTATTATGAACAATAGGTTACATATTTATAGGGTTACATAGAAAGTTCTAGATCTAGTCTAGCTTGTTGTACAAGAAACAATCTCCTAATGATATACAATATCTAGGTTAATATCTAAAAGATATTTACAAAATATACTTAGGAATATATAATATTCCTTATATATGTAAGGCTAAGACTTTAAGATATGAAAAATGATGAATACATAGCGAGTTGATTGATCAGCGTTGGAATGTCGCTTGAAATTGGGATTGCATGGAACAAATCTTCTCTCCATTGAATCCACATAAATTATGAATAGCACCAATCAATTTATTGATAAAAGCAAGAAATTTCTCTTAATTTAAACATTAACTATTGAATGAATCAATAATTAATGTACCAACCCAATTTCAAATAACAAGACTCGATGTTTTAATGATGGAAAACTATCTACCAATTTTTAACTAAAGAGTTAGAGTTACTGCAACCGTTTACCGGGGCCTCAAAAAGAGCCACCGTTCGGAGACCTTATCTCTCAGATTTTGACAAATCAAACTTTCTAAATGCGAATTGTAGCATGAATCCAAGCACCTTAACTTGTTCCAAACGTCACTCACTGATATTCATGTCGAGTGTTTTTTGGGAGAAACTAGTTCCTCCATAAGTTATAAAAAGTCCTGTTTTTTATCCTTAAACCCTAAACCTGAAACCCTAAAATCTAAACCTGAAACCCCAAACCTTAAACCTTAAACCCTATAAAAATATGATTTTTTTTTTAACTTATGGAGAAACTAGTTTCTCCCAAATTTTCTCATTCAAGTCGCCATTGTAGGCGTAGGACAATAATCTTAAAAGGTTTTAATTGTGTAACAGTGGAGGTTTAGGGCTATTTTTTTTTAAGTGGAAGATGAAGGTGAGAGGTTAAGATAATAACCAAAGATCTCTAGCTCAAGCGGTATTTGGTGTTAGCTTTTCATGTGGAGGTCACGAGTTCGAATCCCGTTAGGGAGATTGTGTTAGCCTATTTATAGGCAAAGTTGTAGTCTTCATGGCATTATGTAATAGCTTTAAGGCATTGATTAATAAAAAAAACCCATTTTTTTTTAAGAGAGGTTAAGGTAATAAATGTGTAAGAAATTGAGTGAAATTGGAATTTTGCGTCAGTTAAATTTAAATTCTAAGTTGGGTATAAAATTGTGGAAGAGGTGGAGTGGCCAGAGATGGTGACGAGATATGTACAAAAATTTTGGACAATTGAAATTAAAAATTGACCCATTAAATTATGTAACCAGAGTTGATTTTGATAGTCATGTAACCAATTCTATTAATCAAATATAACAACTTAATGTCAATAGCTTAAATAGAAGACATATTTGTGATATACAACCTCCGTCCTAGCTTAATGTGAACTGTTTGACTTTTTTTGGTCAATTCAAATGAACTCTGACAATAATTTTATGAAAACTTAGATATTTCTATGCAATTCTAAAATTGTTACTGCTTCACCGTTAAGAATAGTATGAATACGAATTTTTTGGATTGCATATAGATATCAAGATTTTCATAAAATTATATTCAAAGTTCAAGTGAATTGACCAAAAAAGTCAAACAGTGCACATTGAGCTGAGACGGAGGTAGTAACACTAAAAGTGGATTTTCATTGTTCTAACATGGTCTTTTCATTTACCTTTTTTCATTGTTTTTTTTTTTTTTAAAAAAAAAAAAATCACAATTCTACAATTTAGGCTTTAAAATGCATAAACAAAACAAGATTAGTGAAAACAATTGTTTATATCTTTAAAAAGTATAAATAGTCAAACGCGAAAATCAATTTGAGACTTAGGGATTATAGAATAGTAAAAGTGAAACACACTTAAACTAAAATGAGTTTTTTTATTATTTATTATTATTTTAAAAAGTTGACTCCCTTTACCTCTGTCACATAATAAATGTTCAAAATTGCAACTAAAAATATTTAATAATATAAGTGAAACACGCTTAAACTAAAGAGTTGGTCTCCTGTAAAACGCGTTTTTTCCCTAATGATTAGGAAAAACGTGTTTTCAAAACCTCCAGAAAACTTTATATTGATATCCAGAAGACTTTATACTGATATCCAGGACCCTTCTGGCTATCACTTTCAAAGGTTCTGGCTATCAATCTCATATCCAAAAGGCTTTATATTGATATCCAGAACCAGATAACTATTCTGGCTATCACTTTCAAAAGTTCTGGTTACCAATTTCAAAGGTTCTACTATCAATCTCATATCTAGAAGGCTTTATATTGATATCCAGGACCCATCTGCCTATCACTTTCAAAGGTTCTGGCTGTCAATCTCATATCCAGAAGCCTTTATATTGATATCCAGAACCGTTGAGAAGTTTCGATTATTTACAAAAATGCCACTGCGCATTTTTTAAAGAAGTTCCACATATTTACATAAATGCCACCGCGTTTTTTTAAAACACACTTTTCCTAGGACGCGTTCTCCCCAAGATTTTGTTTAAACTAAAACGAGATTTTTATTTTTTAAGATGACCCCATTATTCTTTCAAATGTTCAAATATTCCCCCGTTTCAGTAGAAGCTTCATTTTTTCTCAAAAAAAAGTGTCTCAGTAAAAGTTTTATCTTTCTTAAAATGGTTATAAATGTAGGCTCCACTTACCAACCCCACACATTTTTTCCCTTCGCATACTTAAATTATGGTCTCCACTTGTTATATCCACTAACTTTTTCCTCCTCAAATATTTAAATTATAAGTTCCACTTGTCATAGCAACTCACTTTTCCATTGGGCAACCCATTTCTCACTCATTATTTTTTTCTTTAAATTTTTGTGCCACTCCTAAATAATGTAGGGGCAATGCTAGCTTTACGAAAGAAGTTTAAAAAAATGAAAGATACAAGATGTGATGACGATATTTCATTGACTACATCGATAGTGAATCCGACACAATCCAATTAAAAAACACCAACACAATTATGACACCTCATTTTGTAATCATCTATTGTAACTTTATTATTTCCCATACAGTAGTGAACTCCTAAACAGTGAAGCTTCTATTGAGACAACGGAGGGAGGAATAATACGTGAGACATAAAAAAATCACAAAACATTGCTCACAAAATCTTAGGTGCAGTGATTTTATTTAGAGGTGGTCTCCCATGAGAACAAGGGGATCCGTCTCATGTATGAGACGGGTCGACCCATGACCCATGGGGCATGACCCGCCACGTGGCAGCCTCCCAGAGGTCCTTTTTTTTTTTTTTTTTTTGAGTTTTTATATTATTTTTTCGGCTTTTCAGCCGTTCACCAAAAGTAATAGTTACCATAACTTAATGTAATACTGTATACATATAAAGTAACATTGTTCATAAGTAAACGTAACACCTGTTTTACAAAAACAAAAGCTCGTTTTACCAATTTTTTCAAATGTAATACTAACTATAATTACATGTAACCCAAACAATATCTAAATGTAATTATCATTTATACTGAAATGTAATAATGCATTTGAAAAAATGTAAAATATTGTGTATTTTGATTTAATGTTTTGAAAGAAAGTAACATTTAAAAAGTAACAACTCATATATATGAATGTAATTGTTTGTACAAGTAAATGTAACACTTTAATAAAAGAAATTATAACATATTTCTATAGATAATGTAATACTTTTACATGTAACACTAATCAAATGTTTTTAGCTCTGAAAATGTAAATGGTTGAATTATTACTTTTTCTATACATATGTGTTACAATTATGTATAAACATTATTACATATAAATAACACGTTCGTTACATTTTAGTTGTAATAAGTATTACTTTTGACAAACGAAGAAAACATAGAAAAAAACACTGTTACTTTTCTGTATATATGTATTATTTTTATGTATACAAACTGTTACTTTATATGAATACAGTTATTACATTAAGTTATAGTAACTATTACTTTTGACAAACCGAAAAAAAAAACAAAAAAAAAATATATAATTAAAAAAAAAGCAATTTTTTTTTTTGGGCCTATGAGAGGCTGCCACCCTGGGTCCTGGAGCCGGTTTTTATTTATGTTTTTAATTTGAGTATGCCGGGTCCACTATCGATGCAAATAATAAAATATCGTTATCTCATTATGTGAGCAAAATTTTGTGAGTTTTTTTTGTGCCCAACGTTACTCGGGAGGGAGTATTCATTGTAGAAGAACATCAAACAGTGAGTGAGTGTGTGAGAGAGAAAAGAGAAGAGAGAGAGTGGGAAAGCAGTTCCTGTTCGAAGAATTTATTAAAAAGAGAGAGAAAAAAAAAAGGTTCATCATTCGATTCTCCGCTCCAAATTACGGAGATCGTGGAGGCCTTAATCTCCCTCCAGATTCCCCTGTATTCCTTTTCATGTAATCTAATCCAACCTAATCCCACTTCCATTCAATCTTTTTTTTTTTTCACTTAGCGCGTAAAAAAGGAAAAGTAAAAATGAATTCCACTTCACAGATCTACAGTATTTAATCTTCATCTCCACTAATTTTTTTTTTTTTTAAAATGTTCGTCTCAAAATCTCAATGCCGAATCCATAATTTCTACTGAGTTATTTAAATCCCTTCTTTATTTTACCGTTAATTTTCAATTTTGCTTGAAAAATCCTGTAAATTCTTACTGCGTTTGCTTAGATTCTTTGTTGATTTTCCCATTAATTTTCAAGGTTTATTTGAAAAAAACCCAATGCCGAATCTGTAAAATCTTACTGCGTTTACTAAGATTCTTCGATTATTTTACCGTTAATTTTCAATTTTGCTTGAAAAACCCAATGCCGAATCTGTAAATTCTTACTGCGTTTTGCTTAGATTCTTTGTTTATTTTCCCGTTAATTTTCAAGTTTTATTCGAAAAAACCCAATGCCGAATCTGTAAATTCTTACTGCGTTTTCTTAGATTCTTCGATTATTTTACCGTTAATTTTCCGTTTTTGTTTGAAAATTTATTTTTTTGGGGAACGTTACTCAGTCAACTCGAGCATTAAGTTTTATTTGCAGTTATATTTGTTTTCTTCTGTTCAATTAACCCTTACATTTTGTAATTTGGCCAAATTCACAGTGCTAGAAGCCATATGCAGAAGTATTCAACCTGAAGAAGAAGCTTAATCTGACTCTTTCTCTCACTAAACGACAGGTGAGGTGATTTCTATCTTTGTTTTTTAATTTCACAATATTTTTCTGATTTATTTCCTTATATTAATCTACTGTTGTTTGTGTCTGTATATATATATATATATATATATAAACATATATAATATTTTTATGAAGATCCTTAATTAGAGTTTCCTATTCTGCAATTTCTTGAAAACCCATTACTGTCTCCTATCTGAAATGCATTTTTGACGCCTAATTTGAATAGTATTAGCTAATATTCCATTTTCTAACTCGATATCTCAACGTTTGACTTGTAAAAAGTTTGTACATGGCCTAATGACTGTAATTCTGTAATTATATATTCATTTCATCTAACTAGTCTTGTCTCGTTTCCGCTTTTGCTTTGTCCAGGAAAAAAATTATTTAGGAAAGGGCATATGCAATCTTAAATTATTAGGTATTGCTCGGCCCGTCCCAAAATGAATGTCAATTTTTTTGGATCGAGGTAGTACTATTTTATTGGGACGGAGGTGGTAGAGTAATATTTTATTTTATGTACTTCAAAGGTAGATGTAGATCAATAAAGTAAGGGACCACCATTCTCAGAATTCTAATCTCAACCGGCCTTTTGGGGAGAATTCTATTAAAGCTTTGTTACTTCATTCTCAAGTATAGTGGGGTCCCCTTTAAGCAAAGTTCTCTTTGTTGTGAGTTCCTGTCTTTAATTCAATGAGATTTTTAGGCTTTCTTTTCTTCAACTCATTCAATCTTCAAAACAAAGATTAAGCAAAGATCTTAATCACCCAACTAACCCGTGATTAAGTGGTATTGGTGTATTGATTTTGGTTGTTTAATGATGCCCATAATTACCTTTCTGTTGCAGATAATGCTATTATGGAAAGTGTAGGTGTTTTGAAAAAGCGGGCAGAAGTTGTTCCTTTCTGCAAGCACAGGAAAACAACCTTGCTTTTAACATCTTAACTGCCTTGCAAATATTGGGTATTTGGTAGAATGAGAAATTGGGGTGATTTTTGGGTCTGAGAGGGGATTTGATTTACCGATGTGGTTAGTTTCGGTGAATTAGGTGGCGGGTTGAAGAGAGAGAGAGAGAGGGAGAGTGAGAGTGTGAAAATGGGGGCAATTGGTGGAGAAGATTTGATGAAGTGGGAGAAAATGGAAGGTGTAGCCAATGGAAATGAGGAGAAGATTCTTGTGTTGGTGAGATTGAGGCCTTTGAGTGAGAAAGAAGTTGCAAGAAATGAAGTTTCGGATTGGGAATGCATCAATGATAACACGGTTCTGTTCAGGAATAGTCTACAAGAGAGATCCATGTTTCCAACTGCTTATACATTTGGTAAGAGAATCTCCATGTTTTATGATTTGTTCTTTCCTCAAAATTCTTTTCTGGGTCTGAATTTGATAGACAATGGTTATGCCTTTTCTGAATTTGCTAATGATTTGGACCATTTCGTTGTACGGCACCAGATTAGTTTTCAGTTTGATCTTTGCTGAGTTGTACTCCCTCCGTCCCAAAATGATCTTCCCATTTGCCATTTCTCATTGTCCCAAAAAGTTCTTCCAATTTCTACAATTTGGGCTTAAAAGTGCATAACAAAACATGGCTAGTGAAGCAAGTGTTCATATTCTTAAAAAGTTTAAAAAATATTTGGATTAGGCAACTCCAGAAATAATTCTTGATGTAACGATTGCCATAATCTTTCTTTTCTGATCTGTATAGGAAAAAAGAGCAATTGCCACATTTTTTGTGTTCTCAATCTTGTAATTTGTTTTATGAAAAGATTTGGACATTCATTTTGGGACGGAGGTAGTATTCTGTATCTTGTATAGCTATTGTTTTTGATATTTTCCTCATTTCTGCTGGTTTTGTGTGTTGGGACAGACAGAGTATATGGGGGCGACTGCTCAACCAGGCAGGTATATGAGACAGGAGCGAAAGGCATTGCTCTCTCAGTCGTCAGTGGAATTAACTGTAAGTTTGGCCCTATGTTTTTACATTCTACTTCTGTAACATCTCTATTTTTAATTTGGTTTACCAGTCGTTAATTTTGACTTTGACCCCCCCCCCCCCCCTCCTCGCAGCAAGCATTTTTGCTTATGGACAAACAAGCAGCGGAAAAACGTACACTATGATCGGGATAACTGAGTACACTGTGGCGGACATATATGATTATATGGAAAGGGTAAATAAATTGTACACATTCTGTTATTAGTTTTTCGCATTTTTCTTTTTCAACTATTTTCAAATGTAATTTCTTTTCCTTTTTCCAGCATGAAGAGAGAGCATTCGTGTTGAAATTTTCTGCAATTGAAATCTACAATGAAGCTGTAAGAGACCTCCTAAGCACAGAGAATATGCCACTTAGACTGTTAGATGATCCAGAGGTGAGTTTCATGTTTAGTTTTTCAATTTCATTTTACTCCCTCAGTCCCTAAATGAATGTCCGTTTTCAGGATTTTTTTTGTCCCAAAATGAATGTCTCTTTTGACAAAAACTGTGTCCCTAAAATGTTTTTTTTACCAATTTTTTTCACTATTTTCTTATACTTGCAAACTAAATGTTTGGAAAGTGGACAACAAGAATATTTTTGAATCTTTGCCATTTGATTGTATAATAGGTAGAGGTTTTCTTAATAATCTATTCCTGCAGAAAGGGACAATTGTTGAGAGACTCACCGAGGTGATAGTGAGGGACTGGAGCCACGTTAAAGAGCTCCTTTCAATATGTGAAGGTAAGGTTTCTTTCCTTCTTTTCTTTGTTTAATTATAAAGTTATGACCGTTAGATTTCCGATATATATATATATATATATATACTTTTTCGCCCCAATTTTGCAGCTCAAAGGAAAGTAGGAGAGACTTCCCTGAATGAAACTAGTTCTAGATCTCATCAAATTCTTCGATTGGTAATCCTCTTGTTTTTCCTCTGATCAGAGTGTCTCTTGTTAGATTTTGAGTATAATGTGTTACTTACTAGTATGTTTTGTCATCCTTTTTTGATTTGATTATACTGCAGACAATTGAAAGTTCTGCTCGTGAGTTCATAGGAAAGGACAAGTCAACTACCCTATCCGCTAGTGTGGTAAGGACCAGTTGACTTTCTTATGGGTCGATATTAAATTGATTATTTATTTCCCTAAGGGTAAAATAAAAAATGATGAAAATGGCTTGACATGAGCATTGACCAGAAGATGAAGGTTTTAATTTAGTTCTCATTGGCAGAATTTTGTTGATCTTGCGGGAAGTGAGCGTGCAGCTCAGGCATTATCAGTTGGACAAAGACTTAAAGAAGGCTGCCACATCAATCGTAGTTTATTGACACTGAGCACTGTTATTCGCAAACTAAGGTCACTTGTTTCTCTATTTTTTTACCCCCTTCGACCTTCATCCCGTAAAGATAGTCCATTTGATTTATGATGGTCAACACAAGTGAACTTTAGCCAAACATTAATGTCAATTTATCAATCACAATTGTTAGCATTTCACTAGGATGATTAGACTGACATTAAAATTTGGTCAAAGTTCACTTGCATTGACCATAAAAAGTCAAATAGGACTATCTTTCTGGGACGGAGGGAGTATATTTCAGTCGTAATCTGCTTTAATACCTGCAACGTTAAGGCAATGCTCGATCCATTACTATTTCATGTGTCAACTCTGGTAAAATGCAGCAAGGGTAGAAATGGGCATGTCAACTATAGAGACTCTAAGCTAACTCGCATACTGCAACCGTCGTTGGGTGGCAATGCAAGAACTGCCATCATTTGCACCCTAAGTCCGGCTCGGGACCATGTTGAACAATCCAGAAATACTCTTTTATTTGCTAGCTGTGCGAAGGAGGTGAGCACGAATGCACAAGTAAATGTGGTAATGTCTGATAAGGCCTTGGTGAAGCATTTGCAAAAAGAAGTAGCTAGATTGGAGAGTGAGCTACGAACTCCAGCCCCTACATCTACAAGTGATTATACGGCTTTGTTGAGGAAGAAAGATATGCAGATTGAAAAGGTTTTTATTTGCTTTCATAGTTTACTTTTATTTGTTTGAGCTCTTTAATGTTAGAAAATTGTGGGTCCCATGTACTCAAAACCACCCTTTGCTGATTCTCTGGTTTCCATCTGCAGTTGGAGAAAGAGGTGCGAGAGCTGACTAAGCAAAGAGATCTTGCTCAATCTCGAATTGAAGAGCTGCTACATGCGGTCAGAAACGATCAAGCTACAAGCGAATGGGTGGGCACTTGTCATCTAATGCACACACACAAGCGCACACACACACACTCCCTCCGTCCCATAACATTGTGCACAAACTTCCATTTTGGGTCCCCCATTGATAAGTCACACTTTCCCTAAATGGTAATTTTATATTTCTTTATTCAATGGGACCCACATTGCCATACTCACAATAACTATCCACTATTATTCCCTACCCCACTTTCTCTCTCCACCTTACTTTTCATACTCACAACAACTACCTAGTACTATTCCCTTCTTAATCCCGTGCACACCCAAAATTGTGCACATTGTTACGGGGCGGAGGGAGTATATGCTATAGACAGACACACACATATGTATATAGACATCAGTAAGGTTTTCTAACTCGCATGTTCGTTCTTTTTCTCAGGATGGGCTTTGTCATCATCCTAAATGCCAAAGGAGCACATATGAACATGAATGTTCAGTATCTGAGTCCTCAGGTGTGATCGACTCCCACTGTTTAGAGATAGGTGTTAAGATATTAAAGTCTACCCAAGTTCAAGACAACGATGAAGTCAACTCTCTGCCTGATGAGACCCCATCACCATCACCATCAACAAGAAGTGAGATTGTTTCCGATCATCGATGTCAGAATAGCTCTGACTTTGCTTTGAGAGGTGAAAACGATTCTGGTGATAACTGCCGGGAAGTTCGATGTATCGACACAGATGGATCTGATAATGATAACGCTTCAATAGTTGACTTTTCCAATAGTGAAAGTCAAAGGAGAGTATCAACACCCCTGCCTAACGAAGGAAATCGTTTTCAAAACGGGTTTGGTTTTGGAGAATTGGAGCAGAGATTCAATGATGTGCAGCAGACAATTAATTCCCTCACTACCCCTTACCCAGATGAAGAAACACCACATATATCAACTCCTTCGAGCTTTAGGTTTACTAGGAGCAGGAGTTGTAGACCTAATCTTATGATTGGTTCATATGCACAGGAATTTGAGATGGGAGAAAATACCCCACCGAATTGCTTTGAGAGAAACTTTCCGGGACGGCCAGAAAGCTTTCAAAGAAAGACGTGGAATCTTTCTCCCTTTAGTCATGGCCCCAGTGATTCAAAGCTATCAAGAAATGATTCCCAGTCTTCTTTTGCAAGTTCTGTTGTCGAGGGGCAAAATGGTCAGAAAAACAAGATTGTTGGAGATGAGGATATTCCTAGTGTAGACACTTTTGTTGCGGGGTTGAAGAAAATGGCTAAGCTTCAGTATGAAAATAAAGGGACGGGATCACTGGCTGATAAGTTTGGCAAGAATGTCAAAGATGTAGGATTAGATCCAATGGGCCCACCTCCTTCAGACTGGCCGGTTGAATTCAAGAGGCAGCAAAGACTTATACTTGAACTTTGGAAAGAATGCAATGTTTCTTTGATTCATAGGACGTACTTCTTCTTGCTTTTTAAAGGTGACCCGATGGATTCTATCTACATGGAGGTAGAGGTTAGAAGACTCTCTTTTCTTAAAGAAACATTTTCAAAGGGAAATCCGGCTGTGGAAGATGGTCGCACTCTAACAATGGCTTCAAGGTCATCTCTCTCTCTCTCTCTCTCCACATTTGTCTCTCTAGAACAGCATTTTGATCTTTTCACTTAAAATGATACTCTCCCTCCATCCCAAATGTCGCAGTTGACTTGTCACCGTTTTTAAGAACTAAGAATTGTGCTTCACTTATATGTACATTGCATGTACAATGGTAAAATTTCACTAAGACTCTTTCCTAATTTAGAAATGAGACATTTATCTTGGGATGAACCAATATGGAAAGTGTGACACCAATTTCGTGATGAACCAAAATGGAGAGTGTGACATTTATTTTGGGATGAACCAAAATGGTAGTGTGACATTTATTTTGGGATAGTGGGAGAGTGAATGAGTTTTCGTGTGACTAAGTTTTCGGCTAAATCCTCTAGCATGTGCGATTTTTGACAAGGAAACTGAATGCATATATAAATTTCAAATGATGCTTGCAACCCCACTTTTCTTTTGGTTCGTCCCCAAAAGATAGTCCCTTTTTTTTTTTTTTTTTTTTTTAATAAGGGTACTTGTAATAATTATAGTGTAATTTCAAGCTGGTTTAAGCAAAAGCAAGTAAACCCTCTTTCACAGATAGTTTGACTTGTCAAATGGGATAATCTTTCTGGACGAAGGGAGAATTCAAAATTTAATTTCCAAATACAAAGATTAATTTCGTAACCCTTGTATTATCTTGTCTAGTTCTTGACAATTCACTCATATATGTTCTACTGTTTTCAACTGACAGCATGAAAGCTCTTCGGCGAGAGAGAGAGATGTTAAGCAGACTAATGAACAAAAGGTTCTCAGACGAGGAAAGGAAGATAATCTTCCAAAAATGGGGCATCAATTTGGACTCAAAACGTAGAAGGATGCAAATGGTCCACCGCCTATGGAGTGAAACGGAGGATGCAGATCACATCAAGGAAAGTTCCACGATTATTGCAAAATTAATCAGATTTTCAGAGCAAGGACAAGCCCTTAAGGAAATGTTTGGGCTCAGTTTCACTCCCCCACGTATGACACGAAGGTCACTTGGCTGGAAACAAAGCATGGCTTCGCTATTATAAGGCGGAAATGAAACTATACAGGTAACTTGGGCAAACAAATTGACAAGCAACATAATAAATGTCGTATCTTGATTTTTTTGGTCAACTTGATAGAACTTTGACCAAAAAGTTATCAAAATCTAATCATTATTATGAAATTCAAAAATTGCTATAATATATTTAATGGCAAATCAATCAATAACAATTTTTAGAATCTCATGAGAACGATTAGATTTTATTAACTTTATGGTCAAAGCTCAATTAAATTAACCGAAAATTCAACATGCGACATATATTATGGGACAGAGGGAGTGTTAACGGAGTTAACTGAAACCAGTATGAATGATTGAGAAGGCATTTCTGCTGCTGGGGTCTGCTTAGTTTAGAATGAGTTTTTGCTCTTGTTAATCTTTTATCGTCTGTATTATCACTGTGTCCGATACGTAGTTTGCATGTATGTGAAATTATGAATGTACTTTGTACTTATTTCTCATCTCTGTCGAGTACAATTAGCGTAGTTTGACTTTTCATTGACCGGGCACGGAAATGTTTCGTTGTAGCTTTCAGTTATTTTCAAGTACGTGTTGATTTAACGCCCGTTAGTAATGGTATCACATTGTTTGGGTTGCAAAAGGTGCTAGGATGTGAAATGCTTTAATTGAGGGAGAGGCGAACACATGTAATCTTACCCTTTAGCTTTCAGTTTTAACTTTTTGACCCCCTCAAATTTGTTGGTCTCTGTCTGCAAGTAGTAATGACAGGAAGTTACTTTGCTTGCATAAAGTCCTTTGAGGTTTATGGTTTTCTCATTATCACATGGGAAAGAATCTCTTTTGTGTCTCTAAAATTATAAAAGGTAAGTACAACCATGGTTGCACTCAGGGGCGGATTGTGCCTTGTGTTGCCCAGGCAATGCCAATTTTTTTTATTTTTTTTTAGAAATCAGTATTCTAAAATTACTACAATAATGGAGTATTTGTGAAGGCAACAAAGTGAAGGCAGAGGCGTAGGCGCGGAGGTGCGGCAGCAAGAGTCGGTGGCGGAGTGGCAGGTAAGGGCTGCTGCATATTTGACAGACTTTGAGGAGGAAGTCTGAGTGAAATTTCTTGGAGTACAGAGAGAAATGGAGAGACGAAGAGTTAAAAGACATTGTGATGCAGGGAAAGAATTACGATAAGTTAGGATTTAATTTTAATTATTTTAATTTGTTACTTTATTATTATTTTCGAAATAAATTTGTAGTAGGTAGTATTTATGCTATTAGAAGTAGATTAGGACTTTATTTTGATATTTTGGGGAGTCTAATAGGTTAACATATAGATTAGGCCTATTTTTAGAATGTTTTGGCTTGTTTTCCAAGTCCTAGGAACCCTATATAATTAGGGATATGTTTAATTCCGAAAAATAGTTTATTGATGAATAAAAGTTGATTGAGCGTTGCTCTTTTTAATTAGAAAGTTCGAGTTTTCTCCTTTCGTCCAACTCTTCGTATTTGATTAAATTCTATGAGTGTTGAAAATTGATTACTGGTTAACGTGCGCGTTACAACAGTAATTGATTTCTATCAAGTCTTCCGCTACGTCAGTTGGTATCAGACCCCAGTTCGTTCTAGGAAGAATGGCACGAGGAGGAAAGAAGGCCACTGTGGAAGAGATCTACGAACGTGAGGAGGATGTGCTGGAGCAGCGTATCGCACGAGTCGTAGATCAACGTATATCTGATCTCGAAAATCTTAGTTCGAGGATTGTTCTCTCCGAGCTTTTTGTCGAATCTTCAAGTCCAGAAGTTCTTGTCGATTGGTCAAAACCTCATGTATTTGATGAGTGTCATTGTGAAATCTGTCATGTAGTGACATCTCATCAAATGGGTGTAACTAAGGTTGGCGTCAAATCTTCACAAGATGAATTGATATGGAAGTTTGAGGTGATAAAAGGTAGTCATCCTTATGAAGATCTCTTTGAAGTTTATTATTCTAATTGTTTATCAACTTGGTGCCTCAAAAAATTGATCATTGAAAATTTTATTCAATGTTACTGGACGGATTGGATGGATATTATGACGAGTGGTACCAAGTTCAAAGTTCGTAACCGGTATGAAGAAAAATTTCAAGATACGTACTTCAAACAAAACTTAAAATTCGAGAGCGAATTTTCTTCAAGCGGAGGAGAATGATGCAGGGAAAGAATTACGATAAGTTATGATTTAATTTTAATTATTTTAATTTGTTATTTTATTATTATTTTCAAAATAAATTTGTAGTAGGTAGTATTTGTGCTATTAGAAGTAGATTAGTGATATTACCATGAAGAAACTAAGAATCTAGGTCAAGCCCAAGGTAAATATATTGGGCTTGAGGAAGGCCTAAATCAATACAAGGAGAAAGGCTAAAGAAGGATACAACAATTCAGAAACTAGGAGAGGCAAAGGAAGCCCATCGGGCCGAGAAGAATCTGGCCCAACCAAGATAGAGGTAAATAAAGCGACATCAGGGGTAAAGGCGACTTGGGAAAGTCCATAAGGCTGGCGACAAAGAGAGGAAGGTACAAAAAATGTGATGAGAGAGGACCCCACCTAATCTGTTAGAGTTAATGTTTAGATGTGCAGGCGTGTAAAGAGCCCAAATAATAGCTCAGGAGCCACCAATAAGAAGACGACACGTGGCTTGAGGAGCATGGAAAGCGTGACTTTGGGCACGAGTTTGGCACATGCCACCCCGGTATAAATAGAAGAAAACGTCATTGGTGAAGGGTAATCTCTATTTTTTCTGTAAACACATATACACGCACCAGATTTACTTTCTCTCTCCAAATCATAAATCTTACTCTCATGCCGGAGGGGCTTCCGCCGGAGTTGCCCCCGGCATAGTGACATGTGTTGCTTGTGCAGGCCTGGCTCGTGAATTGATGCTGAGTTTCCATTACTAGACTACGCCATGGGGTCAATGCTCCGGACCTGAATAATCCACCGGCGCATCAATTGGTTCCGTTGCCGGGACCTGAACCTTTCAGAGTCAAGGCGTGACAAGTAATTGGGGTAAGTTTTGATTTCAGAAAGAACGAATTTGCAATATTGAACAAGTCTTGTAGAATTTTTGGGTGATATACTCGTTTGGAGTGAGTGTTTGCATCAAAAGGGAGGTTAGATTGGAAAATTTGAAGTTATTTAGAGAGCGCTGGGAGTAGAGTTGCATTTTCTGAGTAAATCTGTTAGCAACTCATTCATGCCTGAGGTAACTCCAATTAAGAATATGTTAACAAACGTCGGCCATTTGCTGGGAGCCGGAATTTCAAATCCCACTGGGGAGAATGACGACGTCACTAGCAGAGATGTCGTGGGAGTACTTGGAGAAAAGGATCAATGGGATATTAATGAAAGGGAAATAGCTCTACGAAGGTTAAAAGGAAAGGGGGAGCAGCGGCAAACCGCCCCAACGGCTGGGCAAGAGGAAGAAATAAAAAGATTGACAGAGCAGAATCAGATGCTGTTACAACTAATGGCTAATAATGCCAAGCTAATGGCATTAGGGCAGGCGCCGACAATTGTTCCAATGAAAGAGGTGGATATCGAGAAGGAAACAGGAGATGAGGAGGCTAGAAACCAAAGAGACGGGTTTAACTCGTCAAGGCGGGACGAAAAAATCCAACATGCCAATAAAGAGGTTATATTGCCGCCAAAGGGAGAGATAGGCAAAAGGACAGACGAGAAGAGGCCAGAAGAGATGACGTATAAAAGAAGACACAGACCAAAAGAAGGTGTGGATCAGGTAGGAAGGCTTCAGGGCTTAGAACCACAAGTAATTCTGGAGAATGGGAAGAAGTTCAAGGTGTATCACCAGCCAGCAAATACATATGAAGATTCTGTATGGTACGAATATGAGGATGAGAATGACGAGGATGGGATATCAGTAGGTGGTGATCGAGGTTTTCAAGATAAGCGGGATAATGCCGGGAATAAAGGGCGGCTCGACATAGCTCAGTGGCGAGAAAACATGCGGGCTGAGCAGGAGCGAGATGAGAAGAATAGGGAACTAATGAAACGTGTGATTCAATTAGAAACAAAAATGAGTGGAAACAATCGTGACTCTTTCTCTTCCCCTTTTATCAAAAGCATTCAAGAGGCCGAGCCAGACCCCACCTTTCGCTTGCCTGACTTAGTTAAATACGATGGGACGACGGCGGCAAGAACCCATGTGGGCAGTTTTGAGGTTACCATGAGTTTGCTTACCCGAGTAGATTCAATACTATGCAAGGCTTTTGCTAGTACATTGAAGGCCCATGCTCTAGAATGGTTCTTGTCCCTTCCGGCTGGGACAATCTTGGGTTATGATGACTTGAAAGAAAAGTTTTTAAGGAAATTTGGGTTTGTGGGAATTCAATCAATGGGGCGGCAAGACTTATGCTTAATAAAGCAAAAGGAAGGAGAGAGCGTAGCAAAGTTCGCAGAAAGATTTTTGAAGGTAGCGGAAAGGGTTATGGATATAGATGACAATTACGTAATTGGGTTATTCATGGCCGGCCTGTTGCCTGGGTATCTCTTACGAGAATTGGGCATGCGGCTTCCCGGAACGATTGAAGAACTAAGGTAAGAATCAATGGGTATTGCCAAGGAGAAGCCAGATTTGAGGCTCAGAACCAATCTTATGTCGCCCCTAAAAGGACGGGAAGGGATCGTGTTGAATATGTGACTCCGAACGACGGAAATCGAGGTCAGAGAGGCGAATGGAATGGAGGAAGAGGTGGAGGACGAGGATATGGTCCTAATCGAGGAAGAGGACGAGGCAGGGGCAGGGGGCGAGAAAGGCGATTCTCAAAGTTAAATGCTCGACCAAGCGAGATACTTAGAAATGTAGAGTTCCCACCTGCATTTGAGATGAATGAAAGCCAGCGGCGAGACATGGGCCGATATTGTGAGTATCATCATGCCAATGGACATGCCACGGATGATTGCATGAATTTAAGGAGGCTGATTCAAGGAAAAATTGATGCTGGGCAATTGCAAGAGTATGTGCAAGTGGAACAGGTGGGAATCCCTCAGCTTGAAAATCAGGTGTATATTTTCGTCATCAACCATCCTGCCACGATAAATCAGTTGCGGGATCAAATCATGACCTTGGACTATACCGTTAATATACCGGCTTTCCCGCCTGACGAAGATAGAGTGATAAGTTTCACCAGGCAGGAATTAGCAGCTACAGTGACTCATGCCTGCCAGCCCATTATCATTAGCTTTAGAATGGGTAATAAGAACATGCACAGGGTGATGGTGGACACTGGAGCTGGGAGAAATATTCTCTACTATGAGGCTTTCAAGCAGATGAATTTCACTGAAGCCAATCTCTTGCCGCACCATGGTTATTTGGAAGGATTCACTAATCACACGGTAAAACCAAAAGGGATAATCAGGCTTATGGTCGAAGTGGGGGATCTGAGGGATGGGAAAGTAAAATCCAAGTTGGTGGAATTCGTAGTACTTGATCTGGTATCCTCGTATAATGCCATTGTGGGCACCCCTTTTATGCAGCAGTTCGAGATGGTAGCATCCATTCCGCATCAAAGAGTGAAGTTTCCTACGGCCAATGGGATAGGGTGCGTTTTGAGTACGCCGAAAATGGCCCTCAAGCGACAACTTGAAATACAGCAAGAGAGGGCAGTGAATGTGAACTCGCTAACAACGGCCCAGGTCGCCAAGAAAGCCAAAGGAGGATTTATTGGAGTAATTGCCGACTGTGAGGAAGGATGGGAAGAAACAGAAAGCATGCGACAAAGGTCAGCAATAATCCCGACAAATTACGGGGTACATGACTCTATAATGCAGCAAGATACCATAGATAATGGTGGAGATGATGAGATGGGAGAGGACAAGGAGCAAAAAGAAGAAGGAAAATTAGTGTCCGAAAATAATGCCCTGACAGCTAAGTTAATGATAGCTGAGATAACATGGTCAAGAGCTGTAAGTTTTATGGGAGAAAGGGGAGTCGAAGTTGAAGAAGTCTCGATAGAAGAAACAGGTAAGGAAGAAACGGCGACATTGTCAGTGGACAAGCCAATAATAGAAGAGGTTGAATCAGACGAAGAGTGTGAACAAATCCAAGTTGAAGGGCCGGACGGACAGCCAATTAATCATGAAAAGCAGCAAACAAAAAAGGGCAAAGAAGCGGGAAAAGAACAGAAGGAAAAAAGGAAGATTGAGGTTGAGACGTTACAAATGCGGGACGAGCCCGATATTCAAGCTTTGGAAGAGTTGGAGGAAGTAATTATAAATGATGAATACCCCGATCAGAAAGTTAAAATTGGGGCACATTGGAGCGTAGAAGAGCGACAAAGGCTGGTACAGTTCCTGAGAGGTAGCACGGATGTCTTTGCCTGGAAGCCAGAGGCTATGGAAGGCGTTGACGAAAACATTGCTATGCACTGCTTAAATACAGATCCCAACATAGAACCTTTTAAGCAAAAGGTAAGATACTTGTCGGCGGAAAAGGAGAGGGCGGTAGTGGCCGAGGTGGAGAAATTATTAAGGGCGGGAATTATTGAAGAAATCACATATCCCATATGGTTAGCCTGCCCGGTGTTAGTAAAGAAAGCGAACGGAAAATGGAGGATGTGTATTGATTTTACAGATTTAAATACGGCATGCCCTAAGGACTGCTATCCGCTTCCTAAGATTGACAAGTTGGTGGATTCTATCGCGGGGCACCAAACACTCAGTTTTATTGACGCATACTCAGGATATCATCAGGTGAAAATGGCTGAAGCAGATAGGGCGAAAACAGCTTTCCGAACCCCGATGGGAAATTTTTGTTACATAATGATGCCGTTCGGATTGAAGAATGCCGGGGCAACTTTCCAAAGAATGGTGAATCTAATCTTCAAATGCCAGATTCGGAGAAATGTGGAGGCTTACATTGATGATATGGTGATCAAAACTAAAGAGGGGGACCATCTGGCTGATTTGGCAGAAACATTTGACAATTTGAGGCGTAATTCTATGAAGTTAAACCCCAGCAAATGTACCTTCGGGGTAACAGCCGGAAAATTCTTGGGTTTCATGGTCAACAGACGCGGAATAGAGGCCAACCCAGAAAAGATTGAAGCTTTAGTGAATATGTCACCCCCAAAATCCATCCAAGAAATTCAGAGGTTGAATGGGCGGATTATCGCATTGGGAAGATTTATATCTCGCTCTGCTGAAAAGTGCCTGCCTTTCTTCAAGGCGCTTAAGGGGAACCAGAAATTTGCATGGGATGAACAGTGCAATGAGGCTTTTGATAAAATCAAAGAATACTTGGGAAAGCCGCCGATTTTGAGCAGTCCAATTGAAGGGGAAAAATTGTATATCTATTTGGCGGCATCCGATTTGGCAGTGGCAGCTGTATTAGTGCGAGAAGAAGAAGGAAAGCAAAAACCAGTATACTACGTCTCTAAAGCATTAAGTGATGTCGAAACGAGGTACTTTGATGCAGAGAAATTGGCTTACTCCTTGGTAATAGCCTCAAGAAAATTAAAGGCATATTTTTCGTCGCACCCAATTGTGGTCTTAACCAATGCCCCATTAAGGAAGATCTTACAACAGCGTGACTCGGCGGGGAGGCTCCTCAAGTGGTCCATTGAGTTAACGGAATTTGACATTACCTATGAAGTGCGAAAGGCCATAAAAGCTCAAGCATTGGTTGATTTCATATTGGAAACTTCGTTTGAAAAATTGTGAGATGAATTGGAGACGGGAACATCAAGGAAGAGAAAGCCGGCTAACCAGGACCCTGGAATAGAAGAAGAACGGGAAAGGCCTTTGGATTGTTGGACATTATATGTAGATGGTTCGTCGGCAACTGATAAAGGTGGGGCAGGAATTGTGTTGATAGCCCCCAATGAAGAATGCAGACAGGAGAAAGCTTTAAGATTTAAGTTTGCAGTATCAAACAATCAGGCCGAATACGAGGCGGTGATAGCGGGATTGGAATTGTGTAGAGATCTGGGGATTAAGAGTGTGGTGGTCAATTCAGACTCTCAATTGGTGGTCAATCAGATAAAAGGACAATTTGGAGTTCATAATCCAACGTTAATGAAATATTGCGGGATGGCGCAAAATCTGCTGGCGACATTCAAATACTGGGAACTGGTTGGGATCGGTCGGGAGAATAATGAGAGGGCTGACATGTTGAGCAAGGCCGCATGTGAAGAAATAGAGGGGCTACCCAAGAAAGTTGCAATAGAGTTTGCGGAGGAGCCAGTGATTGATAGACCGGTTGTAATGAGCATAGAAGAGCCCAACGAGCCAAATTGGGTTAACAAGATGATGGCCTACTTGGAAAAGGAAGAGTTACCCCGAGGTAAAGGTAAGGCGATAATAGTAAAGAGAACGGCCCCAAGATACACTATTCAAGATGGGGTGTTGTATAGAAGGTCCTTCTCAAAGCCTTTGTTAAGATGTGTGGAACCAAACTTGACGGAGCAAGTGCTATTCAAAATTCATGAAGGAGTATGTGGGGGCCATCCCGGAGCTAGAACCCTTGCCGACAAAATTTTGTTTCATGGGTATTATTGGCCAAGCTTGAGAAAAGAAGCGGAGGAGTATGTGAAAAGGTGTGACCAATGCCAGCGACATGCGCATATGCCACGACAGCCGGCCACTGAGCAAAGCCCTATTGTGGCGGCATGGCCGTTCGACATGTGGGGATTAGATTTGATTGGCCCATTTGCTAAGTCCAAAGGGGGAGTGCAGATGGTAATTGTCGCAGTTGACTATTTCACCAAATGGGTTGAGGCGAAAGCATTAAAATCAACAACGACAGAAGAAGTGATAAAGTTTTTAACAGAAAACATTTTGTGCCGATATGGGCTCCCAAGAGTAATCGTGACTGATAATGGACCGCAGTTTGGCCAAAAGCTGACTAACGAGTGCAAAAAGTTGAATGTGAAGCATTGTACAGCAGCAGTATATTGGCCTCAATGCAATGGACAGGCTGAGGCAGCAAACAAGCAAGTCCTGGAAATCATGTCCAAGAACTTAACGGAACGAGGGGGAGCTTGGCTGGAGGAGCTTCCAAAAGCATTGTGGTATATGAGAACAACAATTAAAGGGTCCACAGGAGAAACGACTTTCGCTATGACATATGGCTCAGAGGCAATGGTGCCCGCCGAGATGGCCTTACCTACATACAGAGTGGCCTGCTATGACGAGATCCGGAATGGTCAGAGACGTTGCAATGAATTAGATTTAGCAGAAGAGAGAAGGGTGATGGCCAGGATGAGGATGATAAATTATAAGCAAAGAATGAAGGCGCATCACGACAAAAGGGTCAACAAGAGATCATTCAGTCCAGGGGATTGGGTGCTGAGAAGCGTGGAAGCTCAAGGCAAAAAGCCGGGATATTCAAAGTTAGACCCAACATGGGAGGGACCATACCAGGTGGACAAGATGGTGCGGGGAGGAACATATTTGCTCAAAGACCAGGCGAGAAAGGAAATCAAGCATGCTTGGAACGCCCACCATTTGAAGCGATATTACATGTAAGTTGGTTTTTGGTTTATGCTTATGTAGGGGAGGACGAGGAAATATGCCAGAAGATATTTATTTATATTACGATATTTATCTCAGAACTTATGTCTTTTATTAATATGAATGAAAATCGATTGAAATGTGTCACAACGAAAAATTGAATGTGGCAAGTGGCTAAGATACACCTTTTGTTTTGTTGTCAATAAATTATGTTTTTTCTCGCACCAAGGACATGAGCGCAACATATATCGGAGATATGAATATAAAGCGAAAATGAATATATATGCCTATGGGAAATGCGAGGAATTCAATCGGCAAAGGAAACAAACAAAATAAAAATTTCTAACTAATAAGACATGATGGCATTACATGGTATCCAGAAACAATAAATCCAAATCAACAAAGGAAATAGCAAAGGGATAAACTTTTATAAGGAACACGATGTCAGCGGACTAAAGCTATTTTTTTAAAAATAGCGACATCATGGAAACGATGTTAAAAGATTTAATGTCAGGACCAAAGATTTCATGAGAAGATAATAGTAGTATGGAAAAGAAGAAAAAAATCTTCATCAAAAGGAAAGCAATCACAAACACCAGAAATTTTTCCATTACAATGTACATAATAATGACCCCACAACAGGCCGGGGTCATAGCCTTTCCAAACAAAAAGGAAAAAAGGAGAAACAAGACAAGAAGACGCTAAGGGACAATGGAGATGTGGATAGTGATATTAATGGTCAGGCCTACCCCGCCATCACCAGCGCCGTCATCTCCACCGTCATCTTCACCATCGGCATTGTTGTCGTCGCCGCCATCATCTACCTCCATTTCATCATCACCCTCGTCGCCGGAACCGGGAAAGCCATCAGAAGGGTCATTGGGCTGTAGCTCCTCAGCTTGAGGAACTTCATTTTCATCACCATCATCTTCTTCATTTTCCTTTTCAGCAGAAGAAGATTTCTCGTCAGAAGACAAAGAATCACCAGTAGAAAGGGAATTAATAGGCGATGACTTTTCGGCGTTACTATCAGTGGGGGATTGCTCGGGTGGTGTGGGGGAAAAGGGGGATAGTAGGAGTCGGAATCCCACCCACCCAGATCATCGTCGTGGTCATCGGAGAAGCTAGAAGACATAGTTCTTCTGTTTTGTTTTTCTCCGTTGGCAAGAAAAAAGGAGGGGAATAAGAGAAATGAAAAGGAAAAAGGGTAAATTGCCCTTTATAAGGCAGGAAAGATGAAAAGGCAAATGATAAAAAATGGCCATAAATGTTCTCAGTTTTCGAGGCAATGATGAAAAATGGAACTCTAACCGGTCACGTCACATATCTTAAGAACGGATTCATTGAGATTTTGGGAGGCTGAAGATCACGTCAAGATTTAATGAGCGTACTGGCGGCAACCATCATCATAACGTCATCAGAATATAAACGATTGGGGAAAATACACGTGTAAGTACTATTTAATTTGGCAAGGACCTTAACAATATAAGAAATTCTTGTTTAAGTACAATCAAAAAGGGTTAGGCGTGCAAGAATATGCGACAAAAGGAATGACGCCAGACAATTCCAAAAGGCAGAACTAAAACAATAAAGGCGACATCCTCGAAAGACGGCATACGTACACAGTTCGCGAGAAACCTTAGGACAAGCAAAGTCAAGTATAAAATCAGCGAGATAGCCTGAAGACTAAACTCATTATTTTTGAGGGAGGAGAAGGATGGTCATACTTATAAGAGTGCCAAAGACCAAACGGAGGACAATCAAAGCCATTTCTTTGGAGCATCATGGAAGAAAAGGCACAAAGGAAACAATATAATAAAGATCAAAGTCAAATATATAGACTAACGGGAAGTGAATATTATCTTAAGTTTCCCAATTAAGCCAAAAACTAAAAACACGAAAAATAAACTGTTGTGAGGACATTCATAACAACAAACAGTCAAAGGGTGAAATGATGAGGTCAGAAGCTAAGTAGAAGGTTGATCCCGCTGAGCCTTGGTACGACGCTCAGTAATGGAAGCAAGAGCGGCGGCTTTTGCATCATTCAAAGCTTGAGTTTTGGCATCAACAAATGCATACCACTTTTGCACGACTTCGGAATCAGAAACGGGAGGAGGAATCCACGCGGCTTTCCCGAGTGCGAGATCCTCGGCAGCCAGATCGACAAGCTCATCAGCAGAATAAGGAATAAGGGTATGGCCCCAGTGGGAACACTCACTAAATAAAGTTTCAGATCCCCATTCCAAGAGTTTGTTGGCAGTAATGGCCAAAATTTGTTCATGGTCAGCAGCTATGGTGCGGAGAACCTGGAGGGTTGCCTGATCCCGAGCCTCTTGCAAATCATCAGCCGCCTGAGCCTTAAGGTGAGCGAGATCATCTTCTAGCTGAGCCAGTTGGTTGTTCAATTGGCTGACATTATTAGTTAAAGAGGCATTCAGATCAGTCAAAGTCAAATTGGACGCCGCCAGATCTTCTCGAGCCTTCTCGGCCGTCTCTAGATTCAACTTAGTTTTCTCGGTAATGCTTTCAAGATCGGCCTTCTCTTTTTCCAGTTTGGCAATAGAGACATCTCGCCGTTGAACCCTTCTCTTCTCAATCTCCCAACTGGCATTGGCATTCTTTAATTGAGATTTTTTCCGGCCAACTTCACTTTCCAAATCTTGGACTTGTTGGGTAAGGGCCAGAATCTTGCTACTAATCTGAAAAAGGAAAATTTCGGGAAAAAGTTTTTTATGATTGGCACATCTTACTTGATTAATTGTGTCAAATAACCAAAGGGGGGGGGGGAAAGCAGAGAAAGGAGTTTACCATTGAATATGAATGCCAGTTTCACCGGCCAACACACTCGCAGACATAGTAGCAGAAAGGTCAATTTGATCGAAATCAGCAATTCGCCGATGGGCGGCAATACCCAAGATGGATTGATCAGAAGGATGGTCAGAACGAATCAACCCTTTAATAGGAGGAGCACATTGGTAAACCTCACGAGCAAGGAGGGTGATAGAAGCGGGATCAGACGGCATTACAAAGTCGGGCTTAAGCCAACTGGCTTGACCGGCAGAAGAAGCATTCCTAGCTTCAGTAGGTTGAGGTGGAGGAGGAGGATCGAGCTGGTTATCACCGTCAATAGTCAAGTCGTGGACAGGAGGACCTTCAGTGGGGTTTGAATCGTGTCAGTAGTATCTGCTTGGCCTTCATTTTCAGCGGCAAGGGAATGGCTGGAGGTATCGGTAAAAGCTTTCTCGGCATCGGCGGCTTGAGAGTCAGGGGCTGAAGGAGACTCACTAAGTTTAGACTCATCAGCCTGCACTTTAGTATGGCGCCTCCTTTTGGATGAAGGTTTTGAAGATTTGGCTTTCTCAAGATCTGCGGCAAGTTTAGCGGCAACAATGGCATCCTTATCAGTCCCGTCATTGGAAATAGGGAGCGGCAGGTCGGAAGGAAGAGCAGCTAGACGAGTGTTACGTCGTCCCGCGAGATGAGCGCGGCTCCGTTCAGATGCAAGGTTAGAATTATGTTTTGTACCAGAGCTCATGTTGCATTGAACTGAAACAAAAGCAAGAATAACCCATAAACCGATGAATAAAGCAGATTCATGATAAATAACTAAAAATAAAGATAAGAAAGGACCGTACGAAGGACTTCGTGCATAGCAGGACAGTAGTGGGGAGGAGCACACTTTGGGCATTCATGCGACAACAAAGAGCCGGTATGCAGTTCCCAACAAGCATAACTAGCGGTATGAACTACATCAACCCGCGCCTTTAGAATAGGAAGACTGTCAGCAATACCAACTTGGCAGAGCAATTTCCGGTCGGAAAGAATTCGATGGCAAGAAAAGCGGGCATCAGGGTGGTCGGGAACCGAAGAAAGAATAGTTAGGATGCTTTGACGAAGGGCTTCGTCCGAAGGATTTAACTCATCTTTCTTTCCCAAAGAAGTTCTAAGGTCCTTTAGGTGGCAAGGATGGGTCCACCCTGAGCGAGAAACAATGAATAATGGATTGGCTAGCCACTTATGGATTTTTCCGGGAAGAGGAGTAAAAATTTTCTCTTGTAAATACTTCAAAGAAACTCGAGTTTCAGAAGTACCATCCGATCACACCGAGGCCTTTTTGTAAGTAGAAAAGAAATGTTTGAATAAAGCCATAGTAGGTTCCCGGCGAAGGGCACGGCAAACGACTATGAAGCAAGTTAATATCCTGAAAGCATTAGGATGTATTTCCATAACGAAAGCTTGCAGTTCATGAAGGAAGAGAGTAATGAAAGGGTCAATAGGGATTCGAAGGCCGGCTTCCAATTGAGCGGGAAAAACGATTATCCCATCTCGGCGACTTCGGGAAGCGGCTAAGGACATCTCCTTGGAATTCCGAAATATGATAAACTACATGATCAATGTTATATTTGTTGTGCCAAGAGGTTATTGGGTTGCGCTCCAAATCGGCATAAGGGTTATAATCGGGAACAGAAAAGTCGTAAACGGGTCTCCCGTGGATAGAGCGGAAAGGAAGGTGTTCACCTGAACCCGAAGAAGCAGAAGGAGAAACCGTAGAGCTGGGGCCAGCTTGATCAGCCATGTCGGCAGAGGAGCTGGAAGAAGAGAGAATTTGTTTATAACGGGTCTTTGTCTTAACACAGCAGAATTGGGAAAGGCGGAATTCACAGCATTATCTCGCAAGGAGCGATTATACAAAAGGCAAATATGATAAAATAAAGAGCGAGAATCATGAAACCGATAGGACATGGGGGCTGCGCGAGATAAGAAAAGGTCACCCTTAATTTGAAGAAATGAAATTAAGGCAGAGTCCCTTTTGTATCGGGTCACTAAAGTCTGGAGATCATTTAAAGATATTATTATCCAAATATTCAAGTCAAATTTGTAAAAACCACCAGATTTTTGACAAACCCCATACCTGACTTTCTTAGCAGTCATTTTGGTTCTCACCATGGAAGGAATAGGAAAAGGCAAAGCAAATATAGTGAAAGCAAAGGGAATCAAGAAACGAAGAAGAATACCTGAAGAGGCAATGGAAAGAGGAAGGACGATGAACGGAACTTCCAATCGATCGGAAGAAGACCGCCGGAGAAAAAGAGAAGCCGGAGATAAGCACCTAGCCAGTGAGCAAAGCAAAACCTTGACCGGAGAGGGACAAGGATTGAGATTCTGGGTTTAAAGAAAGGAAATGATTGGGGAAAGCGACTGTAAAAGCTAGAACAAAAACTAGGGTTTTAACCGGCGCCGGGGGCGAAGTTTCGAATTGTATGAAAAGGAAAAGTGAAAGAGGGGAAATTAAAAAGGGTCAAGTAATTGTAAAGGGGTATAATTGACAATTGGCTTTGAATAAGGCACAATATGAATCGAAGGGGTTACTGAAAATTCGAAAGGAAGGGTCAAATCAAAATTCTCTAGGCCCGAGGTGACGGTTCCAGCAGGAGCAGAGGTCTGGGACAGCCTGTCAAATCATACGAAATACATGGACAAGGATGAGCCAAATAAAAGATCATTTCTGTTAAGAATAGCCGGAAAGAAAACGTTTTGACATCTTTGAATTTCTCGCCTTCAACCATAAATGGATCTCGCCAAGAACTTGGGGGCTATTGATGTTACCATGAAGAAACTAAGAATCTAGGTCAGCCCAAGGTAAATATATCGGGCTTGAGGAAGGCCTAAATCAATACAGGAGAAAGGCTAAAGAAGGATACAACAATTCAGAAACTAGGAGAGGCAAAGGAAGCCCATCGGGCCGAAAGAATCTGGCCAACCAAGATAAAGGTAAATAAGCGACATCAGGGGTAAAGGCGACTTGGGAAAGTCCATAAGGCTGGCGACAAAGAGAGGAAGGTACAAAAAATGTGATGAGAGAGGACCCCACCTAATCTGTTAGAGTTAATGTTTAGATGTGCAGGCGTGTAAAGAGCCCAAATAACAGCTCAGGAGCCACCAATAAGAAGACGACACGTGGCATGAGGAGCATGCAAAGTGTGACTTTGGGCACGAGTTTGGCACATGCCACCCCGTATAAATAGAAGAAAACGTCATTGGTGAAGGTAATCTCTATTTTTTTCTGTAAACACATATACACGCACCAGATTTACTTTCTCTCTCCAAATCATAAATCTTACTCTCACGCCGGAGGGGCTTCCGCCGGAGTTGCCCCCGGCATAGTGACATGTGTTGCTTGTGCAGGCCTGGCTCGTGAATTGATGCTGAGTTTCCATTACTAGACTACACCATGGGGTCAATGCTCCGGACCTGAATAATCCACCGGCGCATCA
>JAOWBW010000431.1:0-44522 GCA_026119855.1 Campanula takesimana | reverse complement strand
AGAAGGTTACACATTTATATAATGCAAACCGATCAATAATAACCTGCCCAAATATCTCAAAACTCTCGACGTCCTCCTCGATCCGCAAATCCTAATCCTTTCCTCTCCGGGGGGGGGGGGGTTAAGGAAAACAACATTGAAAGGAAACGTGGTGAGATAAAATCTCAGTAAGTTACTAATGCAACTACATGACAAGCTATTATGCAACAGGCAATAAAAATAACTTCTAACAATAGAAAATCTCATATAGCACATAGCACCACAACAGATAACACAATAGCAGCGGAAATAAACAATTCACATGGATACTGAGCAAGGTTTCCCAACAGATAGAAACCAAATAAAGGTCGCTGCACAGCTTCAACAATCAACCCAATCAACATCTTCATAGTCGCATAAAAGCTGAAGAGAAAACCCCCGGTACCAATAACCAATAACAGCAAGGGAATATGACACGAAGTCATAACCCAAACCAAACAGCTAGAATGCTCATAAAGGAGCTAGCTCATCTCACATCCAAGGCCAATCTGGAAGAGGGTAATAATGGGGCAAAACAATGGTCAAGAATTATAATGGACTCAGCTCATTGCCATTATAATCTTTCGCATCGCCCGAAAAACACACAAATACCAGCTGGACTTTCAAGTAAAGGCTAAATAATAAAATACTAGCACGATAAACAAACTAATGATTCCAAAGTAGGGAACCATTCAAATAAATCACCACAAAGGTGAACCAATCCAAACAACACATCAAAGATGGACCACATTCCCAAACGATACTTAATCAAATTCCATAACGTATTTATTCACAAAGGACCCAATTCCAATTAATAAAGTGTTCTACAATGTTAACTTAAGTTAATTTGAATAAAAAACCTAAACTAGGAAAGCCGCTTAGTCTAAACAAGCAAAAAGGCAAAAATTCCAGAACAGGGGGCGGGCGGGCTTGGTAGGGGTCGGGCGGGCGCTCATTTGACCAGAGGGTTGGCCGAAGAAAAAGGCCCAGGTGGGGCGGGCGCCTGGCTCGAACCGGGCGGGCGCCTGGTCTGGTTCTGGGTCGGGAATCAGCAACTGGGTTCCTCCATTTCTTACCCATTTCACACAATTCCTCAAATCAATCACAACCAAACTTCCCACTAAGCATAAACATGAAACCAAAACAACCAAAAACTTGTAAGGGCCTAAATAACAACATCTAGAAACCCAAATCAAGATTTAAATCCCAACAATCAATAATGAACACTTCATCAAATATCACAAAATGAGTAGTCAATCAAACACTTCAAAATCCAACCAAGAATCAATGTATATCATCTAAATCATCATGTGAACATAGAATGAGCATTTTAACATAAAAATGGGGGGAAAGTAAACTTACACGGATTTTCTCAAAGGTGACGGAACTCGAATTTCTTTGTTCTTACGATCCTATCGACGATCTAAACATTTTTCGTGATATTAGGATTGAGAAATAACCAAGGGATGATGACTAAAATGAGGGAAGAAGGAGGGAGAGAAAACTTACCCAACAATTGTAGAGAGAGAGAGAAATGACTGGGAGAGATGGAGTGTGAGGAGAAAAGGTGAGTGAGGGAGGTGAAATGGAGGGAGTAGGATTATTATGTTTTTAAAATGTTACACTTAGGGCCCCTCTCCTACTACTTACCATTACAATTAAACTCCCTACTACAATCAAGTCCCAACACTTCTCCACTAGCACAAATAACTCAAATAAAATGCTAGGCATAAATGATTATGAAACATAAAATGCACACATAATTATTTAAATAAATAAATAATTTAAATAAATAAGTAGGCAATAAATAAATAATTAATTATTTATACGAAAGTAGAGGCGGGTTTTCGGGTCGTTACAATCTACCCTCCTTAAAAGAATTCGCCCGCGAATTCACTTATCAAAAATCATAACACATCGCCATATCGAGGCTACAAAATATCGATTCCCATATAGCACTCGTAACCCCAGTCAAGTACCTATTAGATAATTCAGACATAGTCCCCAAGACTCAATTAACCCAACATATACTAAACACATACATATCTTAAGTATACTCGTATTAAACATTCTAAAGTCAACTTCTTCTTTTATCCGGAATTTCAGATTCCCACGACTATCACTTGATCACCGATCCTGAAACATAACTGATTTGAATCCTGATTAGCATTACGTCCTCAATCAATCCTTAAATCGTCAACATCCATAAGTTTTATCTTTCATTATCCCAATAGTATTTAGAATCAACTCCACTACTAAAATTATCTTCCTTATATATAATAGAACATAACACAATCATAGTCTTTGTATTTCCCAACCCACTTGCACTAACTCATTTTTATCCTTTCGAAGAACATATAACTATCCAACATTGGTAACCTATTATTATCATTTCTAAACTTGGTCCCACAACAACAAACTATAATTTGTGAAGGCGATATCACTAAAATTGCAATCAATCCTTAGTCATAGATAGCTCTATTTATTAACCCGAATTTTAGAAACACTTACCCGAAGGATCAATTAGCCACGGATGTGCTAGTTCCGCCACTTCCCGAATTCTCAATGGTCCATTCTAAGCCATCATATGGTAACCTTAAACAATGCCCATAACATAATAACCTCTCGCACTTAACTTCCTTCAATCATTATCTTCACTACTAATTAAAATCCATCCTCAAAATCGAAGAACCCCAATTTCTCCTAAACATAATTCTCGAGATACTACAAGTTTGCCTTATTCATAACCTTAATTACACTGTCAGATACTTCCATTTGTAAGACGATACTCAGTATTACTTCCCAGAAATTCCAAACATTAAACCATCCCGAGCTTAATCAGCTTCTTAAAATATGACAAGCTAAGAAATTTTTCATCCCCAAAGTATTCCTCAAAGTGGCTATATCTCCAAGGATTTCCATTATAGTGCTTTCACCTTAGATGGCACCTTAAACTAGAGGTACAACGTAAGCTCAAAATTTTATACAAAATGTTTACTTAAATCCACGCTATAATTTTATCACCACATTACTCCAACTCTTTGAAAGCCTAAAACAATTACAAATACTCAGTAATCCGTAAAACAATCCACATTTTATCTCCAAGGCTTTCCTCTAACTCTCTCTTTAAATTGATGATCCGCTAACACACTCCAAAGAAAGAAATTTAGCAAATCCTAAATCTTCAATGGCTAACCCACCTTAGTCTTTCATGTATACATTTATAATCTCAATGATACTTAGGCTCAATAGTACTACTATCATAACAACCCAATTGGCTAGCAACATTCTAACTGACCCAATACCAAATCATAGTATTCTTTAATATGCCAAGTATTGATACCCAATTTCTTCACATACTCTTAATCCAAATCAAGGACCGCCATCGAGAAGGATTTAGAACCATAGAACAACCATTTAACCAAAACTCAAAATTCAAAATGCCTTTAATATAGATCGAGGAAATTATTACTCTCCCAAAATGTGCTTAGTCCTCTCGAACTTAACGCGCTTACCACCATTAATGATTATAACTTCCACAATCTACTCATCACTCATAAAAATCATGTATTCCCTCATAACAACCAATTCGATGCAATCACGTAGATGTGCTAGAAGTAAACAAAAATCTCCTACCAAGAAATCCTCAATTGAATCCTCAATTCTTACAACCCAATCGATACAATATGGATATTGCTCTAATTATCAGTACTACAACCTTGTACCATAACAACACAATTTAACCAAGCTTTTCCAAATACTAGGTACTGTTTAGAAGAAAAATAAAAATCTTACAAATGATAAATACATCCAACAACCTGGTATAGTAATCCATTGTCACCCATCGAAGCGAAATAGCCAGATTCCAAATAAGAAAAGATATGCTTAATTCTACACAAAGGAACGGTCTCAAAACAATTTTAGGCAAAAGGGAAGAGAGGATGTAACAATTTCCTACAACAATCGACTAAAGCATGACATTTCCCTTCTCAAAATAACATCAAAAATCTTATAATAGCAATATGACAAATTTAGCAGGTAAGTTATATCTACCTTTAAGCACAACATGAGCACATAAGACTCCATCAGATATCCTACACTCCTCCATAGGAGTAGACACTGACAACACATAAGTCAAAGACTCAGGAGAAATAAATGCAACTAAATGCACTTAAACATGAGAATGCGATGATCTTAAAATGCACGCGCTCGCTCTCTCGACGCAAAATAATACCTCTTGAAATTGCTCAATACCTGACGAGTGCTGGTTGATCACAAATACCCTACCCTGAACCTTTAGGGTTTCCCGAAACATCTCTCTTCTGACCCAGTGCAATACCAGCGTCACTCCGGATGGTTGATATCTGCTTCTAGGACAATCTCTCGCAAAGTGCCCAAACCGACCACAATTAACACATTTTCCTTGCTTTTTCCAACACTTGTCTTCTGAGTGTCCTTCCCTCTGACAATAGCCGCAGATCTTCCCATTTCGTGTCCCCTTATTAGAACCTTGATTTCCTACCGTTGGTTGCCTTGAAGTTGCCTTCTGAATCGAGTTTGTACTCCAGAATTACCTCTGTTATCCGAATATTGCTGTGGTTGAGCCCTGTTTTGCCCTCCTTGCTTTCCCGGGTTAACCATCTCAGTCTTCCTCTTGTGTCCCCCGATGTCTTGCTCTATCAAATATGCACGGTCTACCGCATCCTGAAAAGGTTGAATTCTTTGGGCTAAAAGTTGAGTCCTAATAGCAGTCTTCAAACCCCTGATCAATCTTATCGCCTTCTGCTCCTCGGTCCGCACAAGGTAGTCACAACACCTGGCTAATTCTGTGAACTTAGCCGAGTACTGTTCTACTGACATCATGCCTTGCTACAAGCTGAGGAACTCGATCTCTTTCCAGTTTTGATTCACTAGAGAGATAGAATGATCCTTGAATTTTCTCACGAACCACTCCCAAGGATATGGTACAAGAGTCGCATCCCAACTGGTCTTCAGTGCCTTCCACCAATCTTCCGCAGCCCCCACGAGCTTATAAGCTGCAAACAGAACCCTATCCTCATCAGTGCAACCAAAGACATCGTAGATTTTTATCCATCGATTCTACCCATAGCTCGGCCTTCTTCACATCAGGCTCACCGTCGTACTCACTTGGTTTCAACTTCAAGAACTGCTCAAACCCATATCGCGGAGGTGCTACATGTTCCTCTCTTGGCCCTTGGTCATGAATTGCTTTCACGGCCTCTTCAAGCATGCCCTGAAACACTGCATGGTTTTCTTCCCGTAGACCATTAAGATTCTGAGCCCCACTGATGCCTTCACCAGCTCTTCTTCTAGCCATTACAAACAAATACCTGCATAAAATACTCATCGTTACTCACTCCGAACCCATCTACCCTCCTAGGTCATTCTAGTCCACCTATACTTATACATAGAGCTAAACCATAGCTCTGATACCAACTGTCGCACCCCGACCCCTCGGGCCGGGAACTCACGAGCTGGACGTTGACTTACAACCATAAACTCTAAAATACTGAAGATAAAAATTCCATTTTATACCCAAAAGATTTTAACACAAGGTTTGGAAAATCCAAGTTTAACAACATCATAAAACAACTAGTGTAAGCTCCACAAGCTCACCCCCAAAATACAAAATATTACAAATCTTAATGGCGTCATTGTTGGTACAACTATCCCCATGAAGGTTACACATTTATATAATGCAAACCGATCAATAATAACCTGCCCAAATATCTCAAACCTCTCGACGTCCTCCTCGATCCGCAAATCCTAATCCTTTCCTCCTGAGCCATAGCACACAATAGAATATCTCATATAGCACATAGCACACAACAGATAACAAATAGCAGCGGAAATAAAAAATTCACATGGATACTGAGCCAAGGTTTCCCAACAGATAGAACCAAATAAAGGTCGCTGCGCAACTTCAACAATCAACCCAATCAACATCTTCATAGTCGCATAAAAGCTGAAGAGAAAAGCCCCGGTACCGGAACCAATAACCAATAATAGCAAGGGAATATGACACGAAGTCATAACCCAAACCAAACAGCTAGAATGCTCACAAAGGAGCTAGCTCATCTCATATCCAAGGCCAATCTGGAGGAGGGTAATAATGGGGGCAAAACAATGGTCAAGAATTATAATGGACTCAGCTCATTGCAATTAAATCTTTGCATCGCCCGAAAACACACAAATACCAGCTGGACTTTCAAGTAAAGGCTAAGTAATAAAATACTAGCACGATAAACAACTAATGATTCCAAAGTAGGGAACCATTCCAAATAAATCACCACAAAGGTAAACCAATCCAAACAACACACCAAAGATGGACCACATTCCCAAAACGATACTTAATCAAATTCCATAACATATTTATTCACAAAGGACCCAATTCCAATTAATAAAGTGTTCCACGATGTTAACTTAAGTTAATTTGAATAATAAAACCTAAACTAGGAAAGCCGCTTAGTCTTAAACAAGCAAAAAGGCAAATTTCCAGAACAGGGGCGCGGGGGGCGCTTGGTAGGGGTCGGGCGGGGCGGGCGCTTGACCAGAGGGTTGGCCGAAGAAAAAGGCCCAGGTGGGCGGGTGCCTGGCTCGAATTGGGCGGGCGCCTGGTCTGGTTCTAGGTCGGGAATCAGCAACGGGTTCCTCCATTTTCTTACCCATTTCACAAATTCCTCAAATCAATCACAACCAAACTTCCCACTAAGCATAAACATGAACCAAAACAACCTAAAACTTGTAAGGGCCTAAATAACAACATCTAGAAACCCAAATCAAGATTTAAATCCCAACAATCAATAATGAACACTTCATCAAAATCACAAAATGAGTAGTCAATCAAACACTTCAAAATCCATCCAAGAATCAATGTATATCATCTAAATGATCATGTGAACATAGAATGAGCATTTTAACATAAAAATGGGGGAAAGTAAACTTACCCGGATTTTCTCAAAGGTGACGGAACTCGAAATTTCTTTGTTCTTTACGATCCTATCGACGATCTAAACATTTTTCGTGATATTAGGATTGAGAAATAACCAAGGGATGATGACTAAAATGAGGGAAGAAGGAGGGAGAGAAAACTTACCCAACAATGGTAGAGAGAGAGAGAATAGAGAGAGAGAGAAATGATGGGAGAGATGGAGTGTGAGGAGAAAAGGTGAAGGAGGGAGGTGAAATGGAGGGAGTAGGATGATTATGTTTTTAAAATGTTACACTTAGGGCCCCTGCCCTACTACTTACCATTACAATTAAACTCCCTACTACAATCAAGTCCCTACACTTCTCAACTAGGACAAATAACTCAAATAAAATGCTAGGCATAAATCATTATAAAACATAAAATGCACACATAATTATTTAAATAAATAAATAGGCAATAAATAAATAATTAATTATTTATTACTACAAAAGTAGAGGCGGGTTTTCGGGTCGTTACAATTGTTGTTGTCAAGCTTGGATTTATAAAACTCGTACTATCATCTTTGGTATAAATTGGAATTTTATCTTCAGTATTTTAATATTTGTGTGTCAAGTCGACGTCAAGTTCGCATGCTCTTGGCCCGCGGGGTCGGGGTCGCGACATTAGGAGTGTGGCTGCTCTTTTTCTACATGTACTCGAACTTCGGAATTGGGCAGCTAGATGCAAAATGTCCTGGTTTCCTACAATTAAAACAAACAAGATCTTCTTTTCTTTTTGAATCACTACTCCTTATGAATTTTGGAGGAGCTTTGATGGTAGATCCTTGAGCTTTGCTGGTTGATCCGGGTTTTGAGAATTTTCTGAACTTCTAGAATTTCTTCACAAATAAAGCGAAGTGTTCCTCATCCATATCCAATAACTCAGAAGTAGAAATTTTGGAGTCAGAAATTTTCTCAATGGGCGCTTCCTCTCTTTGCGCCACCATTGCTATGGACTTTGATTTTCCTTCAGTTTCACTTATACGTTGAAGTTTGAGCTCATAAACCTTGAGATTAGCGTATAGGTTTCTTAAAGTCCAATCATCCAAAGTTCCAGCGTCTTCAAGGGCGCTAGATTTATGGAGATATCTAGATCCAAAAGCAGCAAGAAAATTAACATTTAATTCCTTATTAGAGAACTTCTTTCCAAGTGAAATACATAGATTGATAATTTCACAATAGCGTTCATAAGTCTGTCTTAATGTTTCACCGGGGAGTTGAGAGAAATTGTTGAATCTCTTTTGTACTTCATATCTCTTGTTTTCTTTAGAAATAGTGTCTCCTTCAATATGCTCTTCAATAGCATCCCATAATTCATTGGCGGTAGCACAATGCATGACTTGTTATTTCATAGCCATTCTTAGAGTGCTTACGAGAATGTTTCTAGATTTCCCATCATTTGCAACTCTTCTTATGTCTTCTTCAGTCCATTCTTCCTTTTGTTTCTGAACTGTTGGTTGAGCAGCGTTGGTGCGTGGATTTGGATTCGCTTTCATTGGGATGTAAGGTCCATAAACCACGGTGTCATATAGCCTTTCATCGATTGAGCTGACATGGGTCAAGATGTTGAATTTCCATACGTCGAAATGATCTTCATCAAATACTGGAACATGAGTGTAGTTTGCATTTGCCATAAGTTTTGAGTTTGCCATATCGAATCGGCACCCAAGCTGTTAAGCTTGGAAAACAAAAAAAGAAGTTTTATAAAGGTGTTTGCTCTGATACCACTTGTTGGTCCCAAAGGGGAAACAAAGGTATAAATATAGCTAGAGGGGGGGGGGTGAATAGCTATTTTGAAATTCTTTTCGTACCTTTGAAAAACTCAATTGCAATTGCGCACTTTATCAAATAAGCATTATGAAATGCGCCTAAGTGAATGAGTGAAATGCACAGCGGAATTTAGTAATGTAAAGAGGCGCAAAGTATGATAAAGGGGACGCACACACACTCTAAATATTTTGGCTCAAAGTGAGTGAAAGATGAAACTAAGGAAAATGTGAAACAAACACAACACAATTCAATCCAATCAATCTACAAAGATTAAATAAGCAAATAGTGAGATAAGATGTAAACTTGAAAGTAAGAAATAAATACACGCTATTTGGAGAGGTTCAATCGGGAAATGATCTACGTCCTATACCAAGATGGTTAGTCTTGGATTTCTAATGGAGATCTTATAATATGAGTGAGTGTTACAAATTACAGCTTTTGAGCTCTATACTAACTCAAGATCTATTATCTATGAAAGAACAAATCCTAAACAAAACTAGTGTATCTTTTAAAGAAAGATCTAAGTGATCAAACTTAAAGATGTGCGTGTGTGTTCTTAGTATCAAGGCTCTTTAGATCTATAGGATTGAGAGCACAAGAAAACTAATGTGTTTTTGCTTGAGGATCTGGGCTAAGTATGAAGGTATGAAGGTGTTCTTGAGAATTCTGGGAAATCAATGAGCAATCTTCAAATCTTCAACAAATACTTGAGAGAGAAATTCAGAATCGCTTATTAACTTCAAATGGTTGAAGTTATGAGGTATTTATAGGTGAGCCCCAAAAACTAGCCATTGGAAATCCCTTGTGGATAAGATAAAGGACATATATGCTGGAACTCATTGAGTGGAACACGTTTCCTTTTATAGCCGTTAGACACATGACATAAATATGACCACTTTGGACAGGTGTCCGCAAATATTGGTGCAACGTGTTATTTATCCACAGTTGGATCTTTGGCGTAGTTTGAGTTTTGTCAAGTCTTAAAATATTCAGAAAATCTTCGAAGTGTTGAATCACTATCATTAAGGCGCGTAAGCCTTGCTGGCGCATAACCATGCACGTGCGCACAGGCGCGTGGGCGCAAAGAGTCAGAGGCACGTAGGCGCATAGCTTCATTCAAAGTTGTGATTTTCTTGAATGTTTATATCCTTGCCCTATTACTAAGCCTATTCTATTCAAATTGACTACCTAAAAAAATGAAGTATAAAGACTTCTTACATATGTATCTAAATTCCATGAAATAAAACTTAGGTGATGGATCAATCAAATCTAATAAATCCTATACATTAAATACTGAGATATAAGTGGGCATACCCAACACAGCGTTCCTTAACGGGAACTTACTTGAAGATGTTTATATGACATAACCTAAAGGTTTTGTAAGTCCAAAAAATTCTAACAAAGTATACAAGTTGCAAAGATCCATTTATGGATTGAAGTATAAGAGACTGTCACTTGTACATCGTGAACAGTAGCACGAATTCTGTATCTGGTATGCCCTTCTGTATCTGTAGGGATCTCAAGAATTTCGGCAGATGAAAAGAACTTATCTACTAGCAAAGGCGCGTAGTATGGTTGATCCATCGTGTACAAAGGCAGAAGACCTACAGTTCTGATGTAGACCCTGATATCTATGCCCATTGGCTCAGCAGCTAACTAAGACACATTGAACGTTTCACCTGGTTTAAAGTTAGTTGGATCCTTCATAAACAAAAACTTGTGAATGTTAGGAGTGAATATGGTGCATAGAAACATAACAATGAACAAAGTAAATATAGGCGCATAGAATGGATAGGCGCATAACAGTTGTAATCACAAAAGGAAATTATAATAATTAGGCGCATAGATTTACGAGGGGCATATATGGTTCTATGTAAATACTAAGGAAAAAGTAAACATAGAAAAAATGACCAAGTATGAATTTAGTCGCATAGATTACTTAGGCGCAAAATGGCATAAGCGCAAGAAAGGTAGAGGCGCATAACAATTGTATTTGCAAGAAGCTCATACATGTGTTAGGCGCATAGACCATTGAGGCGCAGAATGACATGAGGCGCATAATCAATGAGGCGCACAAGTTTATACTTAGGCGCATTTCTATACATTTAATTTTTACTTAGGATAAAAATGCAATAATAACACAAACACATGCAAAACATAAACATAGAAGAAAAATGGATCAAACGTGGAAATTTTCGAAAAACAAGTTTTGAAAATCAAAGAACCCAAGTCATGAAAGAAAAATGAAGAACATGTCTTGAGTGGTCGAAGAACATCAAGAATACCGAGAACACAGAAAAACATGAATCTTCACCAAAACAAACAAATAATATGTCAAAACGACCGCATGAACACAAGGATTCCAAATATACAAACCAGAACATGAACAAATCAACAACAAAGCCACAATAAGCATTTAAAGTGACAAAAAATTGAAAAGTCTGAAAATCTAAGATTCTCAGATTCGCAACAAATAAAGCATTGATCGTTGTAGGTTCTAAAGATTCGAAATTGTGATACGAACAAAACCCAAAGAACAATTTCACAAACGGATAACCGAAACAAGAGGAATAAAAAAGGGGAGCATTTTCGGTTTATAAGAAGACCGAAACTCAGAAACCAAAAACAAAATACAGAAATTTAAAGAGTTAAGGGTCAGGAAAGCATACCATTTCGTCTAGTGGGCCTTTGGATTTTGATGTTGTAGACCGTTTTGGACCCATTTATATATGAAAATGCAAAGAAATGGAGAAGAAATGAAAGAAATAGAGTAGAGAGAGAGAGAGAGTTGGGTGTGAGAGAGAGAGTGTCTGGGAAGATGAGAGTGGTTTTAGAGAGAAAGGAAAGGGTGCAAAGAGAGAGAGCGCAGGGAGAGAGAGAAGGATATTTTAGCATAAAAGAGGAAATGGAGGGAGAAGGTCAACTTATATAGGGTTAGGGTTTTTAAAAGATGGGAAGTTAAAAGGACATGTATTAATGAATGTGTCATAAAAAGTACATCGATGTGATACCAAGTGTGCAGAAAAATTGTCCCACTTCCCTCATAAGTGTATGAACAATTTTGACTAATTTTTGCACAAATACCAAAACATCGTTTTGGTGTAATTTTGGGGGTGCAAGAAATATATCCACAGAAAAAAAAAATTTGAAAAACGGAAAACAAGGGAAAAATTAATTGCACAAGTACCCTTGAACAATCATGGAATGTCTTTGAAAAAGACAGAGATTCTATATAACAAATAAGAACTAACATATCTGGTACTTGTGAAAATTTAATACGTTCAATCATTTGAATAATAAATGTGAAGCATTCATTGAGTTGTATCCTTGATGTTGAGCGCTAGGGAGGCGCGTAGGGCATATAGGCGCAGAGTGAGGCGCAACAAAGATGAGGCACATAAAGTTTCCTTGAAACTATGAAATTAATTTCTAACTTATTTACCTGAGATTTTCAGAACTTAACAAGACAAGGAATCATTAGTAATAACAAAACTATATAGACTAGTTAAGTTCAAGCATACCCATTTCACCTCTCAAAAATATGAACCGTTTAGCATGTAGTGCTTTCGTAAGAATGTCGGCAATTTGAAAGTCAGTTCCCACGTGTTCCAAATGAATATTGCCCTTTTCCACGTGGTCTTTGAGGAAGTGATGATACTTGATGTCGATGTGCTTGGTCTTGGAGTGCATGACAGGATTTTCGGAAACTGCAATCGTTGATGTATTGTCGCAGTAAATGGGACAATTTTCTTCAATGATGTCATAATCCACCAATTGCTGCTTCATCCATAGAATCTGAAAGCAACAAATTCCCGGCAGCGATATATTCTGCTTCCGTAGTTGAGACAGAAACTGAAGCTTGTTTCTTACTAGCCCATGACACAAGTCTATATCCAAGGAAATGACAAGTGCCACTGGTGGTTTTCCTATCAATTGTGCATGCTGCATAATCCGCATCTGAGTAACCTACAAGTTTAAAATTTGAATCTTTGGTGTACCAAAGTCCAAGGTTAATAGTGCCGGATAAATATCTTGTAATTCGTTTCACAGCAATCAACTGCGCTTCTCTAGGGTCAGATTGATAACGAGCGCAAACACAAACACTAAATATAATATTAGGCCTACTAGCAGTAAGGTAAAGGAGTGAGCCAATCATACATCGGTAGAGAGTTGATCAACCTTTTTACCTTTTAAATCTTTATCGAGTTTTTTGCCGGTAGCCATTGGAGTGTCGTATGCTTTAGAATTCTCAAGTCCAAACTTTTTGATTAGATCCCTTGTTGTACACACCCCATTTTGGACGTTCATTTATAATCACATTACTTCTGTGTCTCGCCTTTGATTTGGGTCCAAACTCGTTAAGTTGGACATGTTTCGTTAAGTTTCTGACTGACTCCATTAGTTAGGGCCAAACTGAACATTAAAACTATCGCAGAGGCAAAAAGTGATTCCAGCACTTAGATGCCTCGTATGAGACATTGATGTCTCGTACGATGTATCCTCCTCGACAGTCGGGTTTTTGGTCAGTTTCCTTGTTGATCTTAACCCCTTTTATTGGTAAACACACATGCAATCCGGGGAAAATCCCATGGCCGATCCTAGAGTCCTAAAATAACCTCTTGAGAATTAATTCTTTGATTCCCAACCATAAATAACTCTCCAACTAAAACCCTAGGTCACCAAAAACCTATAAATAAAGGGTTTCTTTCACTCTAGGAGAAGGAGGAGAATTTCTAGACAGCCCCAAGGCCGTTAAACCATCAAAAAGCTCTCATAATCAGTCTCTCTCCCATACCCACGAAATTTGGAAGATCAAAGGCCTTTAGTGAAGGTCATCCATAGGATTCTTGAAGAAAACGCTTAGGTAAAATCCTTGCTTTCTATCTTCTCATCTCCTTCTTTTCTTTGAAGTAGTGTGATTCCATCAAAGGATCAGCCTAGAGCCTCTCCAAACCATGGATATGGTCTCAAAGCATATGATCCGACATCCCAAATAAATAAGCAATTATTTATTTATTTGTTTTTCTCTTTTGGTACATGAATGCATGATTTTAAAACGATGATGATGATTTCTTAGCAAGACCAATCCTAGATTGGGTGAATTGGGTGCTCCTTTACCTTCCCAATTCATAACTTAACCCCCGAATCCAGACATCTCAGTCCGTGTTCCAGCAATAACATGGTGGCGACTCTCTAATCAGCAAGAAGGTGAATCGAAGGATGAAAACGTGCCTCGAAGCAAAACCTCACGCGCAAACAGTGGCGACTCTACTGGGGATCAGATCACAGTAAGTGGGTTAGACTTGCGTCGAAAGAAATCATCGTTGTTTCAAAATTCTGCATTCTGTACGATAATCTGTTCCCAAACTGGGATGCCTCGTACGAGGTATCACTTGTCTCGTACGAGACATCTTAGTTCTCCCTGGCGGATCTGACTCTCTGGTTTGAAAAGGGAATTTGTTCGGTTAAAACACGTACACAGAGTCTCATACCTGCTCTCCCCTTTGTTTCTGAGTCTTGGGACCTTTTTAACGACGAAGAAACTCCCCATATATTATAAGGCTAACCTTTGTTTTGCAGGAGTACGTGCTAAATGCTTTATTCTCTACTTTGCCTATGTTTGCCTTTATATGTGAACTACGACGGCCTGAGTTCCTCCACAAGAGGGAAACGTAGGCAGCCCCTTGGCCCGGCCATTGCATGTTTTTGCTTTTACTTAAAAAAAAACTTTCTATTTTCTCCTTGTCACCTAGATCTTGACTCCCACACACGTTCACACATATAGAATAATTGCACTACATACCCTATAAACCCGGGTCCCAATCGGAGGACGGATGTCGGTCAGCACCCCCATTCTAACGAATGGCACTCGCCGGTCTCTCCAAAGATGGTGTACCCACTCCGTGACATGATGCTAGACTGTGTTAATGGGGAGCCTTAGCCGTAAGCCTTGCATAAACCTCATGCATACATACTAGTTAATAAGACACTCCTCGAGACTGGTCGGTTCGATTCATAGGGTTGTTTTAATCTTTGCCCAAGATAACGCATCTTTACAATCTATAATCCTCCCTTGTGAATATGACGAATGTCCCTTCGGTTAAATGTTGAACAAAGGATTTTGAAATAATGGAGAACCTCTCTACGGAAATCCGGGTTTGTGTTTTCCTACTTTTATTATTCTGTGCGGGATTATGGATGCCATTTTGGCTTAGTTTCGACCGCACCGTTCAACATGTCTCTTTCGGTTGTCCCTTAAAAATTCACAAGGTTTGATTGCATTAATGCGTTGTTTAATAAAGTGAAAAACAACTACGGAATCACTTATGTTTGGTTAATTTAATGGTGGATTCCGATGAGAATATGGGACCTTTGCCCGAATTGTCCGTTTGGGAGAGTGCAATACAGGTAAAAGCAAGGGGCTCATATTCTAGGGACCCCAGCCTGGATTTGACACAGTTTCTGCACTCTAGGTTTGTCCGATCATCAAAGTAGCTCCACACTCCTAACACAATGCCTGCCCGCACGGAAATGTCTCTCAGAGAAATCTCACAAAGTCTGCGCTTCAAGATGGAAGCCGCCGGAGGTTGGAAGGAAGGTCTACCCAACGGAGAGGCCCTAGAGATCAATATCATGCAAGAATTTCGCTTTAGATAGCTCGATTATGCCTCTTATTACGTTCATGACCAAGTCAAAGAGCGTAACGAGCAAAGCGAAAAAGACTGGGCTGAGATCGAGAAAATGATCGACGGCAGTAAGCTCGAGATGTTAAAATCTGAATACAATGAAATGAACAAATGGTACAATGCCGCTGTCAAGAGAGCCCAAGATTTAGAGGAAAACCAAGAGAAGGTCATCAACGATGAGGTGGGTAACTGCATCAGCATGCTTTATCAAGACCTAAAGGACCAAATGGAGGAGGAACATAATCATCATCTCAATGTCATGAGGAACCACTATGAGAGCATTATGCAACGCCTCCAACACAAGCCACAAAGAGTCTACAACGATTTGAGCCAAATCCTACTTGGTAGGGTGTTCCGAGAGCTTGAGCGGGAAGGCAAGCTAGCACCTATGAGGGGGTACAAACCCAAGTATGAGGGAGCCGGAAGGGCCTTGCACCTGTATTGCTACTACCATCAGTGCCGCGGTCATCACACCGACAAGTGCAACAACCTAAGAGATAAGATCCAAGATCTTATCGACCAAGGCACTCTACAGATAATAGGCAATGGAGCCAACCTCGTATTGAAGAACGAGGGGTCCAAACCTGAAGCTCCTCTTCTACTACATTAGTTAGTAGTTTAATAGACTAGTTTTTACTTCATTTCATAGCTTAGACGCCTCTTTCCTTCCTTTTAAACTAGTTGTTTATTTTTCTATTCCTTATGGGATTCTACTCACTCAAGAATCATTGTGATTGAGAGCATGCCCTCCTATCAAATTCAATTTTTAGTAATAGTTAGTTTCTTTTAAATTTCTCACTTTTTCGTACTTTTCCAAAAAGCAAAGTAGTGTAGAGATGGTAGAGGTGCACAATGAAAATGACTATTCTAAGGCGATTCCATTCTCTGGAACGCGTCCAGTACTTAACATGATGCTAAAGAAAGGGTACTTCCCCGGTCTTGGACTTGGCAAGCATTTACAAGGGATAAGAGTACCACCACCTGTCGTTCTATACCCCCTAGAATATGGTCTAGGGTATGTGTAACCACTCAAAGACATCCCTAATGATGAAAGGGACTGAACTTCATACATCGCGCCAATGGCACCGCCCTATTGAAAAACTCTAAACGGGTACTTTGTACGCGAGTGGGAAAACTTTCCATACTTCATGTTCCATGAACCATGGATTGATCATAAGGGGAAGCGCCAACCGGGCTTTGAAATATTCATTGACTATGATCCGTACTCACTAGAAACAGAACCGATGCAGTTCTCGTGGCTACCTCGAGAATTAAGGGGTACCAAGGCCGAGGCATTCAGTGAGTGGGAATTTGTGTTGGGAGAAGACCTACTGCGCCAATTTCTCAACCTTTGCAAGCTAGAGGACACTCAGATCAATGCAATAGATAAGGGGGACGCTCCGAACCGAGACTATACCCAGCTCATCGAGAAAAGTGACGAGCCTATCCAGAATTGGTATACAACTGGGGGACCCATAGCAAGTGAAGACTTCCTGATCAAGGAATTAGGATGTACTCCCCATCCCTATAGAGAAAGGAATTAGGATGTACTCCCCATCCTTAGATTGCTAGCGTCCTAAATGATGAAATAACTAATAACTCTAACGAATTAGATAATAATGAGTCATACGACGAGATAGATCAAGAAAACGAACAAATCTTAAAACAAATTAATAAGCAAGTAGGTCTTCATGCCGAAAATGGTCCTATTGATGCTGAAGAAATGCAAACAGTTAATCTGGGGACGGACGATGATCCGAAAGAGACCAAGATTGGAAGTTTCTTCAAGGGGGAAGAATGCATCCCTAATATGGACAAAAGAGTGCTAAGAAGCCTTCGAAAAGGTCATGGAATACTTAATAAATTCACTAGTGTTACTTCCACCGCATAAAGAGAAGCCGTTTACCTTATACCTCACAGTCAATGACACTGCATTAGGGGCTATGCTAGCACAAGAGCAACCTGATTCGAGGAAAGAGAATGCCGTGTACTTTGTCAGCCGTCGCTTCAAAGGGGCTGAATTTAATTACTCTGCATGAGAAAAGTCGTGTGCTACACTGGTATAGGTAGATGGGAGACTAAAGCCGTACATGGAGGCATTTCCTGTACAACTGATTACCCGAATGGACCCAATGAATTATATCTTCGAGAAGTCGTATGTCTCCTCTAGGATAGCCAAGTGGTACTTCATGCTCACGGGGTACGATATCACTTACATCACACAGAAATCCGTGAGAGGAAGAGTTTTCACGGATCATTTAGCCGAATTTCCATGTGATGAAGCGAAAGGGGAAGACCCGCAATTCCCTGATGAGGACATCATGGCAATAGCAGAAAATAAGTGGCAATTATTTTTTGATGGCGCAGCCAATAAAAGAGGGTATGCCATTGGCATGTTACTAGTAAATCCCTCAGATTTCAACACTCCACTCGCAATCCGCCTTGACTTTGAGGCCACTAACAATATAGCCGAGTACGAAGCTTGCATAGCGAGACTTGAAGTAGCCTTAGAAAGAAATTTGACCGAACTAGAAGTGTACAGATATTCACAACTTATAATCTATCAGTCACTCAAGAAATGGAAGGTACAAGATCCTACACTCCAGAAATATAACGACCATCTCCATGGTTAAACCTTCAATTAAGAACATTCCCATCAGATGCATCACCTAAAGCGAAGATAGTCCTCAAATGGTTTGCCGCTCAATTCATTATTATAGGTGAACGCCTCTACAAGCCACGAGCAGTGTCTACTCTGTACCGATGAGCACGAAGCCATAGAAATCATGGAAAAAGTCCATCAAGGAGTCTATCGAACCCACATGAATGGAAATATGCTAGCAAAGAAAATCATCCGACTAGGGTACTATTGGGCTACAATTGAAGCGAACTGCACCAACATGGTTAAGAAATGCCACAAGTGCCAGATACACGCCAACTTACAACACGCACCACCATCTGTGTTATACCCCATGACATCCCCTTGGCCATTTTCTACATGGGGAATAGACGTCATTGGCAATGTCTCACCGACAAGTCATAATGGGCACTCATTCGTATTAGTCGCCGTTGATTACTTCACTAAATGGACCGAGGCTCAATCCTACAAAGTCTTGAATGCCAGAAAGGTGGCTGAGTTCATTAAGACCAACATCATATACCGATATGGGGTACCTCATGAGATGATTTCTGACAATGGTACAGACTTTGAGAAGAATGCGACCAACTACTTGCAGAGTACAAAATAGAGAGAAATCAGTTATCACCGTACCGACCACAAACCAATGGAGCAGTCGAAGCTGCTAACAAGACCATTGAGACCATCAGTAGGAAAATGGCTAAGACTAGTAAATACTGGCCTGACAAGCTACCCTTTGCACTCTGGGGCTACCGTACTCCAATCCGTACCGCGCACCGGTGAAACTCCATACGCCCTAGCCTATGGGATGGAAGCAGTGCTACCAATCGAATTAGAAGTACCATCACTAAGGGTTCTCCTAGAAAACCAAGTGAATGAAGTCGCATGGTTAGAGAGCCGTTATGAACAACTAGCCCTGCTAGATGAATGACGACTTCGAGCCGCCGAGCATATCCAAGCGTATCAACGAAGAATGGCCCAAGCATTTAATAAGAAAGTCAAGTCCAGAAACATTAAAGAAGGGGACCTTGTCCTACGTCAACATCGTCCTGGACCATTCAACCCTATGGGAAAGTGGGGACCAAGATGGATAGGCCCCTACATAGTCAAGAAGGTATTCTCCGGGGGAGCGGTACAACTTGCAGACCTAGATGGAGATCAACTGCCGAAGCCCATCAACATGGACAAGCTGAAGAAGTAATATTCATAAGACCGTCCCCTATTTCAAAAAAAAAAAAAAGAGGAAAGCTCGCTAGGTTGAAAACCCGCAAGGGCGGCCTAGGAAAAAATTAGAGCAGAGAGCACGAGAAAAGGAGCCCGCTAGATTGAAATCCTGAAGGGGCGGTCTAGGCAAAAATCAGGGTGTGCATAAAAAAAATAAAAAATATATATATATAAAATAGGGGACAGTCTCGTACGAGACACCTATGTCAGTACGAGACATGTCAGTCAGCAAACATATTTTTCTCTTTCTTAAACAAGAACTACGATGACCTGAGCTCCTTATTTAATTGATGTAAAAGGAGAACGTAGGCAGCCTTTTGGTCCGGTCTATTCAATAAATAAAATCAAAATCTTCTCTTCTTATTAATTAAATGCATTTCAAGAAAGCAATAATAAAATATCTAACATGAATACCAACTTGCAAAAGAAAATAAATAAAATACTAAAAATCTAAACATTGGTCTATCTATGGCAATCTCTCGATACTCCTAAATATCTATTTCTTCCTTAACTTAGTAGGGGCTTGACCACGATCCGCCTTGTCATCCATCTTCCTCTTGAACCAAGGAATCTCAAAACCGGGAGGAACATCAAGTCGACTGAACACCGAGGGAGTCAGTCTCGCAAACACGTGAGGCCTATCCAGAGCTTGGAATTTACCAGGAAGTCCGTTTACTCTCTTCTCGTAAAAGTCACTATCCAAGAAGTCTTGAATGGCATCTTCTCTGACATTAGAAGGATCCTCCTTAGCTTCCTTCTTCCTCAAATTCAAGCTAGGATCGAATTGGTCCCCCAACAGAGAGCGATGGATCTCATGAATACCCTCGACATTGGGATGGAGTTCTGAGAGAAACCAATTCAAGTATTTATCCGACAAATAGATGCTCCCTCTATCATGATGAAGATTGGTCCAACGATCCATAGTGGTGCCTTTCCCCCAAGCGTGAGCCAAGCTCGTAGAGAACTCCGAGTCCATGAAAGAAATGTCTCGAGGCCGTCCCCCTGACAAGAGAGTGTCCTACTGTTGACCGAATTGTCGCATTACCCTCTGAGCAATATAGAAAGAGGAGTCCCTCAAACCCGGAAGGACGACCCTGTCGTACCCAAGGGTATTAGCTTCGAACCTCCTCACCTTCCAAAAGGATGGGCACCAAGTGATATCATTGGTCTCCGCTTTAGCAAAAAGATAAGCCCACTCCTCAATGCTGAGACCCTTCACTAACAGTCTCCGCCTATGGAAAGTATAAGGTGAATACTCGATTGGAGAGTCCAACAATTTGAAGTGTTCTCTAAGCCAAATGGTCAACAATAATGGACTTCCCCGAGTCATAGAGCCAATTTGGTGTAACTCATCAAGACCATAAAGAGTCTCCCCTAAGATGAGAGGGATTATGTTGAAGGCCCGTCCTCTAGCTTGCAGAACGATATCCACGAGCTCCGTTTCCGCCATGCCACACTTGCTCATGAAAAGCACGCTTTGAAATAAGCACAATGCCAAGAGGCAACACTGGGAATCCACACCGTGACCGCGAGTCACCCGACCTTTAAAAATCCTAGGCAAATCGTGGAGATCGATATAGCGGTTATGAATGTAACTTTGCACCTCGGGAAGGCCAATACTCAATAAGTCCCTAAGAGACTCCGCCGGTACCTTGTCACAATTAGGAATCACAATCACCCCGGTCAACGGCATATCCAAGATAGCCGATATCTCCTCTACGGTAGGGACCATCTCATTAAGTGAAAAGTTGAAGAGGTGAGTTGATGGATCCCAGAAGCGTGCAACTCCCTTTAAGAGGTCCCATTCCAGCTTTAGATTCTTCAAGGTGAAAAGAATCTTAAACTCGAACATCTCCATGAATCTCTCTTGGCGAGGTTTATTGAATGAACGAAAGAACATTGCTAAATCACCCTTATAGCGTTCCACTAACTCTGAGTCCAAGGAGAACTCATCAACAATTATTGATGAAGGGACGGACTTACTTAGGGCCATTAAGAGCAAAAGGTTGAGAATTCTACTCCAAAAGAAAGGTTCCCAGAACTGATTCAAGGCTGCATGGTATTCTAGGACGGACTAGAGGTTTTTATATACAAGTTTGGACACCAAATCCTCGAGGAAAAAGGAGAAACAGCCGCAGAATGAAAGGATGGCTCGTACGAGACATCGATGTCTCGTACGAGGCATCTACTAAGTCAGAACCACAGAAACTCTGCTCAGATTTTAGGTTGCTCGACAATCAAAACATGTCTCAATCACCTCAAAAATACATCCAAAACAGTTCATTCATCACATACAAATAGCCTAACGTGAATCCATCTTATAAAATTAACCCTCGGTTGACCAACCGGATGTGAGTGAATACATTTACAAAGTAAGAAATAAAACTAAAATTAACTAATGTATTGTGTGCTAGAGTTAGGAAATAATTGTTGCATAGGTACAAACCAAAGAAAGGAAAAATTTTCTTCGCCTACGCCGAGGCAACAAATACATCATCAACAAAACAGGAGAATGGGGAAATCCTATCTAGGACATATCGCCACTGCCACACTATCATCCATCAGTCCGAGGCCTCTTCCCGTAAGAAGCTAGCCCCGCTGTCTCTCTCTTTATCCTCTTGGCATAGGCCATGAACTGGGCAAGCAGTCCCCGACCTCTCTATACTCAGCAATGGGCACCTGTTGAGAAGAAACAAATGGAGGTATCAAAATCTTCAGATAAATGATAAACAGAAAGATGAAATGGTAAAATGATGGAAATGATGAAAGAAGGGTCATAAATCATACCATGGTCGCGTCGGCAGGATGTACGAGTTCCTCAGGCATGTCATACTATACGAGAAGATCCTCGGTATTCTCTACTCCCTCAGCCACGCTGTAGGTAAAAGAAGCTGGTCCAAGCTGTGGACGAAAAGGGATGTGGACAACTCCCTGGGCCTGAGCCTAATCACCCTCTATAATTAGCCGGGGCATGAGACGAGCAGGAAAGTCCTGATAATCACCCTCCAAGGACATATGGTCAAAGGCATCCTGACTAATAATGAGCTCCCCTCTCTCCTCCTCCGCAATGGCATAAGAATTAAGCATATGAGCCGGCGGGTCCAAAGGGACAACGAAGTCGAGTCTGCCACCACCCTGCTGGCGAGAGACTCTCTCTCCTAAGTAAAAGCATCCCCCGCCAAGGCCAATCATCAGTAGCCTCATACCAGCAAACTCGTAGGCGTGAGCAATGCCCAAACCCCACTATAGAAAGCCACGGACAGCTGCAACTCGGGTACCAGTCAGATGCATCTGACTAGCATTGACAGCAACATAGGCATCGACCTTGTCCCTCAAGGCCTTCAGAGGGACACCCTTGCCTAGGGTATGCAAAGAGAATCCTAGAAAATTGTTGGTGTTGGTGCCTTAGGAACGTTTGTTAAACGTTGTATAAGTTATCATTTTATTCATAATGATAAAGAGATAATAAGATTATTATTGTTGCTCATGTTTTCTTATAATAATCTTGGTCCCTAGAGCTTGTTAAGCACTAGTATAAAGGCTAAATGATCATGGGATGATCATGTTAGATTTATAGGTACTTGTTTGGAACAAGGTATTGGACATGACCCGCTGTATGAGATTTATGTCATGGTCTATATCATATATAAATCTCATATTAGTTATGTCATTTGAATCCTTAGACATGAAGTTATTATAGTCTTCCACTTGATGAACATTATGTTTGACATATTCAAACGCTGCCTTAACACGGTAGTTATAAAGGGATAATCGGATTCACGTAGGGATGTATAATAAGCTAAATGGATTTGTCCCTTTTCGGAGAGATGTCAAGCTTGGGCCCCTCGAAGGAATGATGTTGGTGAAATGTTTGGCCAAACTCAAATGGATTGATTGGATCAATGTCATTTGGATTATAAACATATTCAGAATCGAGAAAGTATTGAACAATACAAGTTGACTTATCGACCATGACTTGTGTTCAATAACATCGTGGACAAAGGGATTGTGACATATTCTAAGGGAATGCGAACTTGTATCTAGTTATACTATTTGGGTAGGTATGACGGTTTGCTAGAACCTAATCATATCTTATGGTTTCATGTTTGAACCCATTGCCAACTTAGTATAATCCTAGAGGGTCACACACACTAGAACGAATCTTAAATAAGGACTATATCGGAATATTGTGTCGAAGGACTTTGGAGGAATTTGGAAATTAGGGAAATCTGGGGCAGGTGTGCGACCGCACAAAAGGGTTTGGGCGGCCGCACAGTTTGGCTAAAAAATGTACCAGAACCTTCCAGATAGATGTGCGGCCGCACAGGTGGTTTGGGCGGCCGCACACCATGTCGGGACTGGTTTCCTGATTTAATTTGGAAAATAATTTTGGACGGGTTTAGACACAAGTTTCCTATTTGGAATAGGTCTAACTTGTATATAAACAGCAAAATTCGGCCAGAATCAAAGCTAATGCTTTTGTGCAAATCTCAAAGAGTTTGAGGGAGGTTTTATTTTGTTCTAAGACATCCTAGATTGAAGAACAAAATAATACACAAATAAAATTCCATATAGTTCATATTAATTGTGAAAACGTGTTTCACAATTTTGGTCTAGCAACCAAGATCAAGTGTTCTTGATATTTGTTCGTGGTGTGGATACCGCTAGAGGGTGAAACTTATCATCTTCAAAGTTTGTTATTCTTGCTATGTTCATGATCAAGCTTTCAAGCCTTTATCGAATTCAAGGTTGCAAAATCAAAGGCATCAAGGGTTAGTATTCTAGTATTCATCATATTGTATTTGACTTAATCATATGATTGGATCTATGGGCTTTGGGTTTCATTAAATTTTAAATGTTTTATTCTGCTGCGCATGTTACTCCGAAACCCAACAATGGTATCAGAGCCCCGTTCATGTTGATTATTTCAATACTTAGATCATGTTGTATGTATATAAATTGTTTGTATGCCTAGCATGATATGAATATTAGATTAGAAGATGTTTATGTGTTATATGATTCTATGTGGTTTATTGTTTTACAACTTTAATCGCACTATTGAATCGCACTAAAAATTATGTTGGATTCTGAATTGTTTGATTATTAATTTTTGATTGGATCAAAGTTTTAATAATCGGGGAAAACAATTTTGAGACAAATTTTCGAACTCTGAAAATCATTCTGATACTACTGTGCGACCGCACAAAAAAACGTGGGCGGCCGCACATGTTTGGGCGACCGCACAGTCTTTCTTGGGTGGCCGCACAATGATGGTCAGAAGCTGGAATTTTGAGGTAGGTCCGACCGGACGAAAGTAAGGACCCGGCCGGACCTTCTGGTCTAGGCTGGGGTTCTTTTTGGGTCGCGGGGTGGATTTAGTTGGTTTGAATTCCTATTTGTTTTAGTCGTTTGATTCTAAAATTGATTTAAGGTTTGGATGGCTAATCTACGTTTGTCGAGATTGTGTTTCCCAAACTTGATTGCAATCAAAGTTTTAAAGATAAAACGAAGTTAGAATTATGAAGAGTTCATAATTGCTAAAATTGAGAAACAAAGTTCTTGATTCAATGATTGGAGATCCATGTGGAATTGTGAATGCAATTGGCCTACGTTCATCGAGACCATCTATTGCTTAGTTTCGGCCACATGGACTACTTTCTTGGTTTCTTGAATTAGTGCAGAATTATGGTTGCCAATGGCTTAGTTCAGCCGCACTTCTTGTTGTCTTGATTTGGAGATGATAACCAAAGTTCAAATAGTCTCATCCTCATAATTATAGAGAAACTAATGACACATAAATATTATGCTTAAATTAATGGAGATTAATTTAGTGGCTAAAATTGATGCGTAACATGTTTATATTATGTGCTCATAAATGTGTTGTATGCTATATGTGATGAACCTTCAAAAAAAGTTTTAAGTTCTTTTTGCCATGTCATTATTAAAACACTGTGTTATACATGGGTGATTTTGATGTGGGCTCGCCTCCGCGAGGTTCATTAATTTTATTCATGTATGAGCAAGATGAGGTTCATTAATTCAATGTGGGCTTGCCTCCGCAAGGTGCATTAAATTGAATGGTTCCTATATGTTTAAAATGGTTGGACTTAATTAGGCGTCAAGACAGTTTTGGACCCAGGCAAAGATGAGATTAAACATGCTTTTGAAATTGGATCACTAAGAATCATATTGGATATGATTGACAAGAAATTGTCTACCTAATTAATTTGATTTTGAGCGGTCCGCCAAAGCGGACTCAAGATTAAATTAAAGTTGGACTTAGCCCAAATTTAAAAGAATCTCAAAAAATGATCTAAGAGTCATATAGGATATGATTGACAGGGTTGTCTACCTAATTAATTTAATTTTGAGCGGTGCGCCAAAGCGTACTTGAAATTAAATTAAAGTTGGATCTTAGCCCATTTAAATTATATTATACATTGGATGTATAAGAAGGTTATATAATTTAGTAGGAGTATTTTTGGAAAATACATTATTTATCTTTTTAATGAGATTGGTACTTGTAAAATTTTGGAAATTTTGCATAAGTTGTATATAATGACAACTAGAATCGTTGCGATTAATCCTTGATAAGGATAATGCTTCAAAAAAGAATGGTACAAACTTCATGGATTAGATCCTGAGCCTAAGAATCGTTCTAAGGCAAGAAGATGGGTTGTACATTCTTGATGGACCTATTCCTAAAGAACCCAAAGCCGGAATAGACAATCACAAGAATCATGAGTATGTTTCTAAGGATGTGAGTTGTCTCATGCTCGCAACTATGTGCTCAAAACTCCAACAAAGTTTGGAACTTGTGGAAGCCTATTAGATAGGCGTGGAGTTGAGTTACATGTTTCAAAGAGCAATCTAGGCAAGAGAGGTATAAAACCATTATTGCATTCACTTCTTGCAAAAGGAGTAAAGGGCAATAAGTGAAACCTCACATGCTTAAGATAAAGGCTACGTAGAGCATCTTGAGAAACTTGGTTATCCAATTGGATTGGAGCAAGCAACGGATCTCATTCTTGATTCATTATCCAAAAGTTATAATCACTTTGTGATGAACTATAACATGCATGGAATGAATAAAGAATCTCTCCGAGTTGCATTAACATGCTAAAACTGTGGAAAATAAAGATGGTGGAGAATGGATTCTCCAGTGCTCATGGTTCATGATGAAAAAGGGCCAAGTGCCAAAAGAAAGGTAAGACAAGCATTGTCAAACCTAGAGGAAATAATTATGGTTAAAATAATAACTCTAATTCATGCAATTTGGTAAAATGGCAATTGGATTGACCATTTAGAATTGTAGTCAAGATTTTGGACGATCAACAAAAGAATGGTAGTAGGACTACCACTCGGGATACTTATGTTATAAATTAATCTTTCTAACTTTAATTATTGGGTATTGGATACCCGATATGGATCCCACATTTGTATAAATGTGCAATTATTAGTAAACTGAAAGACTACTCATAGTAAAGGTTGATCTATGAATGGTAATGATGCAATGGTTGCAACATTGTTCGTAGAACACTTGTAAAGTGAATTTACTAATGGAGTAGAAAAATATTATTTTGTTATAAGATAATGAAGGATATTTATTTCTTATTTGGAATAAGAAAAGTGCTTTATTTATTATGATTTACTTCATTGTGTTATCATATAAATAAATTTTATATCCTAAATCTTGAAAAACAAAGTAATAAAAGCTATAACATAAATAATTAAAATTCTTTATGCATTATTGTTTTGATCAAATAAATGATAAATGCATATCTAAAATTCCATGGGACAGAGTTTTAACTCATATGATTTGGAATCACATGATTTATGCAAATCTTATTTACTTGGACCAAGACATCTTTTACTATGAATAGTAAAAGGCTAATATCTTACCTGACCTAATACATGTCAATGTATATGGTGTATTAAGTAGCAATGCTAAAAGAGAATTTTGGTTGGACTTGGTAAAATTATTCAAAGATTTTGATTCGATCAAGATGATGAACAATTAAACTGAGAATTTGACAGTCATCGTCAAAATTGTGAAATAGTTTCACAATTAACTTCACTAAGAACACCATTCTAAATGATGTGTCTACGTGGAAATACAAGAACCTTATTGGATATGGTTCATTAGATGATAAAGTCAAATTGATCTTCCATTATTAGTTTTGGGGTTATGTATTACAAACTGCAATAACTACACTAATTTGAGTTCCATCAAAAGAGGTTAAATAGTGAAAGAAAACTGGGTTTGTAATTCATAAAGATTTAAGATGGTGAGACCTTTTGGAAATGAGTTGTCTGGGACACACTCACATTTAAATCTAATAAATATATTTTCATGGGATATCCTAAGGAAACTTGATGATAAAATTTTACTCATAAGAAACAAATGGTTTGTTGCTTACGATGATACTTTTCTAGATAAAAGGTTTATTTCTAAAAGAATCAGTGGGAGTAAAACATATCTCGAATGGTTCGAGACCCAGAAAAAAGTATTTAACCTATGATGGAAGTTGAACAAGTTTTCACAAGGAGTTGTGAAAATCCGTTCAAGATATACAAGTACTTGCACACATGATAAAATACAATCTATTAGAAGAAATATTGGATATTTCGAAATATAAAGTATTGAGGTAAAGTTCATTTAGAATGAAGTATTTACCACCTATCAAAGATGCAATATCAACTCGACATTTAGATTAATGGCATGGAGTCATAAAATCTAAAAGGCAATTCATGTATAATAATCAAGTTTGGAACTTGATCATTCTAACCTAAGGTGTAAAAACCAAAGGAGATGAATGACTTTTCTTGGAGAAAAAAAACTTACATGAGTAGCAAAAACTTATTGGAATTTTCATAGTCACATGTTCATATTTGGAATATGAAATTTGACAAAATGATGTCAAAACAAGTGTTCCTCAACGGGAACTCACTTAAGGATGTATTGGATACAACCTAAAGGTTTTGATAGTCATGAAAATTCTAAAAGGTATGAAAGTTGCGAAGATTCATTGGATGGATTGAAGCAAGCTTTTGGGAGTTGGAATCTCCGTTTTGATGAATCAAATAACTTTGCTTTATCAAGAACGAAGATGAACTTTGTATACACAAGAAGATTAGTGGGAGCATAGTGCTATTCCTTATCTAATATGTGGATGACATATTTCTCATTGGATATGACATTCCTACACTTTAATCTGTAAAGATTTGGTTAAGAAAGTGTTTCGCAATGAAGAATATGGATGAAGCCACATAAGTCATTGGCATTAAGATCTATAGAGATAGATCAAGGAAGCTAAATGGTTTAAAGCCAATGTACACATATTGTCAAAGTTATAAGACGATTCCGCAAGGAAAATTCTAAGAGAGGACATTTGTCAGTGTTACATGGAGTTTCTCTAAGATAGACTCAAATGTCCTAAAGACAAAAGATGAGCATGAGAAAATGAATGAGATGCCATTTGCTTCGGCAATTGGATCCATGATGCCATGATAAGTACTAAGCCGGATATATCTAATGCTTGGAGCATGACGAGTAGATATCAATCCAACACCGGTGAGATTCACTGGATGGCTTTGAGAGCGATTCTTAAAGTACTTTAGAAGAACTAAAGATTCGTTTATGATCTTTGAAGGTATGGAGGATGATCTCGGATGCATGCTTCCAAACCAACAAAGATGATAATAGATCGCAATCAGGTTTTGTGCATATGTCAAATAGTGGAACTGTAAGTTGGAATGGTTCCAAGCAGAGTACAGTCACTAATTCTACAACAAAAACTAAGTATATTGCTGCATTAGATGCTGCGATGGAAACTGTTTGGATTAAGAAGTTCGTTGGAGAACTTGAGATGGTTCCTAGTATGGCTAATCCAATAGACCTTATTAGTAACAATAGTGGTGCTATTGAATCAAGCAAAGGAACCAAGAGCACATCCTAAATCTAAACACATACTTAGGCGTTTTCTTATTGTTCGAGAAATGGTTGATAAGGGAGATGTAAATATATGCAAAGTACCAAGTAGTGATAACGTTGCGGACACGCTAACAATGGAACTTCCACATGATGGTCATGTTAGGTCCATGGGTATTGGATACCTAAAGATTGGGCCTAGGGCAAGTGGGAGATTGTTGGTGTTGGTGCCCTAGGCACGTTTGTTAAACGTTGTATAAGTTATCATTTTATTCATAATGATAAAGAGATAATAAGATTATTATTGTTGCTCATGTTTGCTTATAATAATCTTCGTCACTAGAGCTTGTTAAGCACTAGTATAAAGGCTAAATGATCATGGGATGATCATGTTAGATTTATAGGTACTTGTTTGGAACAAGGTACTGGACATGACCCGCTGTATGAGATTTATGTCATGGTCTATGTCATATATAAATCTCATATTAGTTATGTCATTTGAATCCTTAGACATGAAGTTATTATAGTCTTCCACTTGATGAAGATTATGTTTGACATATTCAAACGCTGCCTTAACACGGTAGTTATAAAGGGTATGATTGGCATAATTGGATTCACGTAGGGAAGAATAATAAGCTAAATGGATTTGTCTCTTTTCGGAGAGATGTCAAGCTTGGGCCCCTCGAAGGAATGATGTTGGTGAAATGTTTGGCCAAACTCAAATGGATTGATTGGATCAATGTCATTTGGATTATCAACATATTCGGAATCAAGAAAGTATTGAACAATACAAGTTGACTTGTTGACCATGACTTGTGTTCAATGACATCGTGGACAAAGGGATTATGACATGTTCTAAAAAGGAATGCGAACTTGTATCTAGTTATATTATTTGGGTAGGTATGACGGTTTGCTAGAACCTAATCATATCTTATGGTTTCATGTTTGAACCCATTGCCAACTTAGTATAATCCTAGAGGGTCACACACAATAGAATGAATCTTAAATAAGGACTATATCGGAATATTGAGTCGAAGGACTTTGGAGGAATTTGGAAATTAGGGAAATCTGGGGCAAGTGTGCGACCGCACAAAAGGGTTTGGGCGGCCGCACAGCTTGGCTCAAAAATGTACCAGAACCTTCCAGATAGATGTGCGGCCGCACAGGTGGTTTTGCGCGGCCGCACACCATGTCGGGATTGGTTTCCTGATTTGATTTGGAAAAGAATTTCGGACGGGTTTAGACACAAGTTTCCTATTTGGAATAGGTCTAACTTGTATATAAACAGCAAAATTCGGCCAGAATCAAAGCTAATGCTTTTGTGCAAATCTCAAAGAGTTTGAGAGAGGTTTTATTTTGTTCTAAGACATCCTAGATTGAAGAACAAAATAATACACAAATAAAATTCCATATAGTTCATATTAATTGTGAAAACGTGTTTCACAATTTTGGTCTAGCAACCAAGATCAAGTGTTCTTGATATTCGTTCGTGGTGTGGATACCGCTAGAGGGTGAAACTTATCATCTTCAAAGTTCGTGATTCTTGCTATGTTCATGATCAAGTTTTCAAGCCTTTATCGAATTCAAGGTTGCAAAATCAAAGGCATCAAGGGTTAGTATTCTAGTATTCATCATATTGTATTTGACTTAATCATATGAATGGATCTATGGACTTTGGGTTTCATTAAATTTTAAATGCTTTATTCCGCTGCGCATGGAACTCCGAAACCCAACAAAAATGCATCATATCATCCCTGCTAGGAGTAAAGTCCGCATCCACCTCAAGCGGCTCACCGACGATGGCATGCCCAGTAATGGCATGAAAGTTAGTAGGGGTCATGGTAACCTCCCCCCATCGCTTGTGCATGGTATGAGAACTGTCCCACCAGTGCTCCCGGATGGCCTGGAGCAAGTGCACGTTCCTCCTCTCACCGACAAGGCTGTCAAAGAAGGGTTTCAATCCGAGATTCTCAATCTCTTCCTTCATCTCGCCATTGAGTGTGACGCCCCGAAAAATCTTTAATTCCATAAATATAAAAATAGTACAATTTTCATCCAAAAATGATAAATACCGAACCAGGCGCGCCAACTCTTCTATAAAACCAACTCTACGTACAATAAATTGTACAACAAAACCGACTTCAACTCCACGAGATTATAACTTGGAGACTATTTACAAGTGCGGAAGCAAAAACAACCAATAACATATATAACCAAATGACTACCGTACTTACATAACACTATAATATCACAGCCTCACAACAAGAGTACACAAAATCTCCTTAGAGAAACTATCAGAAACAATACAACCTGCTTATAACATTCCCACATGCCATCCGCTCTTACATCTTAGTACTTCTAGCTTTCCTGTTGTTAAGGAAAACAACATTGAAAGGAACGGGGTGAGATAAAATCTCAGTAAGTTACTAATGCAGCTACATGGCATGATATCATACATATTAACTGAAGAAATAAATCATATAACAACCAATGTGAAGGCTCCCTATCGCCAACCATCCCATACCAGTTGGAAATAACGACCAACTCAACATGCAGCACACAAGACTGAAATAAATACGTTACAAAGGACACTGAGCCAAGGTTTCCCCAAAAAGGATATAACAAACTTAACCATATCAACCGGGCCGCATCAAAGAGCAGCATCACAAGCAGCATCAAAGAGCTGAAGCAAGGGTTCTGAAAACCAAACCATAACCATAAGAACCAAAGTAACAACGGGGGGAATATGACACAAAGTCATAACCCAATGGTCACACAAGGGAGCTAGCTCATCCCATCCAAGGCCAATCTGGACAGGGGAAAAATAAAAAGTACTAGTGGGAACATTATAATGAACTTGACTCGGGTGCCATTATAATCTCCTACCACTGCCTGACTCAACCAAGTATGACCAGCTGGACTTTAAACGAAAGCACAGTGTATGATTCCAAAATAGGGAACCATACCAAGTACATCACCAAGATGATAAACTGCCCATGAAAATCTCAACAATCACGTACGTTAAACACATTTCTCAACCAATGGATTTCAAAGTAGGAAATCCCACAAAAGCATCATAAAGGTGAACCACACCAACATGAACCCCAAACGGTTACTCATCCCAAACTCGATCACAAACGGACCATTCCCTCTAACATAAGATTCCAAGCAGGAAAATCCGAATAAATACCACATTAAGGATATTAAACAAAACCATATCATACTTAGTCACAAATACACCCCGTGTATTTACTATTGATCATTTCCTATGAGTTTCTCATAATTAGTACGATGACTATTACCAAAATGAACCCAAATGATTACTCACAATTAGTACGATGACTATAATCCAATCATTTCTCTACATTTAGAATTCCCTACTAATGAATCCAATAAATACATCATCAAGATGTTAAACAAATTGGTAGGCACTCAACCCCCGTTTCACGTCTTATATCCGTTCATAATCGAACCAATTCCTAACACCCTTGTGTTCCATAACGCCTATCTAGGTACCCTAGAATACGACCCAAAACATAAACAAAGATTGAACCTTAACTAAATCGAATTGGAACATTTAAATCCCACCAGCCAACTGTGTGACCGCACAAAACCCTACGTGCGGTCGCCCAAAACAACCTGAACCACGAACAAAACCTTCCAGAATAATGTCCGGTCGCCTGCCTATTTGGACGGCCTCCCAACACACCTCGAAGGCCAAAAACTGAATTCTTTATACTCCTTCTGTTTCGCCGTCTCCAAAGTACTACCCCAAATTCTATCTTACTAATTATAACTCAACACACAACTGAGTTGGACAATACTAAAATAGCATCTTTAACCTAACTAATGTCAACTTACTCCAATACTCACCACGAAACTAACAACTACCATCACAAGTATCACACTAAATCTATTTCACCGTCTCAAAAGTACAATTACAACTTTTATACTAAATCTATTTTACCGTGCTCAAAAGTACTATTACAACTTTTATACTAAATCTATTTTACCGTCTCAAAAATACTATTACAACTTCCTATCTTATGTATATAACCCAAACAAAATAATTCCAACAGTGAGAATATTCACAAACTAGCCCAACTAACAAATAGTTCCAATACTCCCACAAAACAACAATTATCAAGAAAAAGTATCATATATAGTATGTATGAACATTTATATAATTAAAGGGGGAATAGTAACTTACTTGCTTCGAAATTGATATCGATGGAAAATTATTCAAATTAGCTAGAAACGATCTACTCAACACCCTGAACATTTTGGTGGAATTAGATTTTAAAACAGAGGAGTAATTAAAATTAGAAAAATCAAAATGTGAAGGAACTTACCTCCATTGTTGAACACAAAGAGAGAAATGAAATGGGAAAGTTGTCTGGTGTCACCAGAGAGAGGAAGAAGAGGTGGGTTATATAATTGGCCAAGTTATACTTAGGCCCCTCCAAGATTAATCAATTACATTTAAACCTCAAGGTTTTAACTTTAACACTTAAACCCCTTAACCTTATTTATAAATACTAACTCAACTAAACTTCTACTCATTCATTTTGCAACCCAAATACTTTTATTTAAATATTAAAATAGATTAAATAATTCTCTTACAATAATCACACTAACACAAATTAAATTATAAAATAATATTCAATGTAAAATTTATATTAAATTGGGACGGGTCGTCACCCACAAGTGCTCAACTTATGACTAAAAATAGTGCCCGGGTTTGGGGTCGTTACATTGAGAGTTGTCCACCTCTCAGCGACCGCTCGTACGCTGCCTCTACAGTTATTGATCACCCTGAATGACTGCAAATAATAGAGACAAAAGAGACAGATGTCAAAAAATCGGTAAAATCCTCATTCAAGCATTTTACCCGAAAAATCGCGGAATTGCCTAAAGCGATAGTCAAAATCATGTACTACCATACTACAATGATTTTTAACATCAACAAGGGTGAAAATTCCATCGAAAGATCAGCCATGCATGATAAGCCCTAGCAGCGATAATTCTAGGCAAAAATTGGCGAAAGTCGAATTGCTAGAACACTAAATTGAGACATGCAGCAACGAAATTGACATGGAAACTCAATTAGAGGAAGAGATCCTTACCCGCCTAGTCTGAACGGTGTGAGAAACATGGTCCTCCGGGAACGGGCATAACTCATCCGTCGCCCACACTTTACCCTTTATATGCCTAACAAAGAGGTGCTGTTTGTGAGAACGATGCACACTAGCCATTTGAAAAGGTTAGAGATCACTAGAACTTGGTGAAAACAAAGATTTTTGAGTGAGTAAATCGCCTAGGGTTGAAATCTCCTGAAAACAGAATGAGAAAAGTGATTCAAAATCAACTTTTAGCGCCTGATATTGCGAAAAAAACAGGAATAGCTCGTACGAGGTATCTATCCCTCGTACGAGGGATACCCAGAAAATCTCCAGAAAGCCACGTTTTCTTAGGAAATTCCAGAAAAGCCCTGCTTTTTAACAGAAAGGTTAGAAAAAGCCCTGCTTTAGACCAAGAGGTCGAATCTGAACCCGGTTCAAGATGAAACATTGAGTCGTCAACAAACGGATATTTTTAGAATTGGAACAAGCAAAGTTGTTTCTCAGTATGAATTTATCCTCACCGTGCATCCAAGATCATGGGTGAGCAACAAAATCTGCATCAGCAAACATTAAATCCCACAACTGTCATCAAGACGTAAGTTAATGGCACAGGATTTACGACCGGGTATCCCACGACTGTTATCAAGACGTAAGTTATTAACATAGGATCCCACCATTTAGAATCCCATAATTTCCATCGAGACGTATGTTAATGGCATAGGATTCACTTTTCCAGCGAATAAGGCATCCTCGTTGGAAGGAGAAGCAAGGTCCGAGTAATTGGCGTCTCCAAAACCAGGTATCCTATGACTGTTGTCAAGACGTAAGTTAAAAACATAGGATCCCACCATTTAGAGTCCCATAATTGTCATCAAGACGTAAGTTAATGGCATAGGATTCACTTTTCTGGCGGAAAGGCAGTCGCGTCAGAAGGAGAAGCGAGGTCTGAGTAATTAGCGTCTTCAAACCCAGAGTCCCATAATTGTCATCAAGACGTAAGTTAATAGCATATGATTCACATTTTCCAACGTAAGGGAAAAACTCGTTGGAAGGAGAAGCAAGGTCCGGGTAACTGGCGTCTCCAAAATCGAAGACGGTTCATCATCAATAATAGGGCATGTTTAGAATTGGGTCAAAGAGATTGATTCCTCAGTATGGATTGCAACTGGAGATGGTTCGTCATCAGCAAAAAGGAGTATATTCAGAATTGGGTCAAAAAGATTGATTCCTCAGTATGGGTACTCTCCAAACTCTAAGCTTTATCGCAAGTATTGTTTTTGAAATGATTTTCAAAATACCTTAAACCTTAGTTTTTACGTTATTTTAGAGTCGAACTACGTTTGGTCTGATTTCCTTCCGAGAAATACGTAGGCAGCTTTTTAGCACGACCATACCCCTAGTTCAAAGTGGTGTCTTTTCTATCGACGACGGTACTTCATCCATAAGTATCGTCGCCGAGGGGCTCTGTAGACACCCCATTTTGGACGTTCATTTATAATCACACTACTTATGTGTCTCGCCTTTGATTTGGGTCAAAACTCATTAAGTTAGACATGTTTCGTTAAGTTTCTGACTGACTCCATTAGTTAGGGGCCAAACTGAACATTAAAACTATCACAGAGGGCAAAAAAGTGATTCTAGCACTTAATGCCTCGTACGAGACAATGATGTCTCATACGAGGTATCCCCCTCGACAGTCGGGTTTTTGGTCAGTTTCCTTGTTGATCTTAACCCCTTTTTCTTGGAAAACACTCATGCAATCTGGGGAAAAATCCCACGGCCGATCCTAGAGTCCTAAAATAACCTCTTGAGAATTAAGCCTTTGATTCTCAACCATAAACAACTCTCCAACTAAAACCCTAGGTCCCAAAAACCTATAAATAAAGGGTTTTCTTTCACTCTAAGAGAAGGAGGAGAATTTCTAGACAGCCCCAGGCCATTAAACCACCAAAAAGCTCTCATAATCAGTCTCTCTCCCATACCTATGAAATTTGGAAGATCAAAGGCCTTTAGTCAAGGCCATCCATAGGATTCTTGAAGAAAACGCTTAGGTAAAATCCTTGCTTTCTATCTTCTCATCTCCTTCTTTGCTTTGAAGTAATGTGATTCCATCAAAAGATCAGCCTAGAGCCTCTCCAACCATGGAGATGGTCTCTGTTGGTCCCAAAAGGGCAACAAGGGTATAGAACCGCTAGAGGGGGGGGGTGAATAGCGGTTTAAAATCTTTTTCGAATACCCTTGAAAATCAACCTAAGTACTTATCAGTTTGGTCTATTGCGGTTTTAAAAGCACTAGAACCGCTCAGATAAAATGCAAGCGGAGTTTACGGTTTTGGCCAAACTGAATTATAAAGAGTAGGGCGGTTTTAGTGGTTGAAAAGAATGATGCAACTGACAATGTCACGACCCGAAAACTAGGCTCTATTTTCTTAGTAATAAATATTTAATTATTTATTTATGGCTTACTTATTTATTTAATTATTTATTTATTTAAATATTTATGTGTGCATTTGGTGTTTCATGATGTATTCGTGCCTAGCATTTAATTGGTTAATTGTGCTAGTGTAGGGTGTTGGGTCTTAAATGTTAGTGGGGAGTATAAGATTATTGTGTTAGTGTGTAGGGGAGGGGGTCTATGTGTAAATTCTCTAATTATCCTACTTACTCCCTCTTTTCCCCTCACCTCCCTCTCTTTCTCCCTCACCTCACTCCCATTCCCAGCCATCTCTCTCTCTCTCTCTCTCTCCATTGTAAAGGGTAAGCTTTCTCTCCCTTCTCTCTTCATTATCTTCCTCTTCCTCTTGTTATTTCTCATTCCTTAAAACGTGAAACTTGTTTTAGATCCTCGATAGGATCGTAGGAAGCCAAGAAATTTCGAGTTTCGTCACCTTTGAGAAAATTCGGGGTAAGTTGCTTTTCCCCCATTTATGCTAAAAATGTTCATCTTTAACTCCATTGATGCTCTAGTTGACATATATGGCTTCTTTGGTGATTTGGAATTATTTATTTGTAAAACTATCCATTTTTGTGAGAATTGGGTGTTTGGATCATCTCTTGGTTTAGGTTGTCTAATAGATGTTATATGAGTCATTTTAGACTTATAAGTTGTTCTAGTACCTTGTTATACTTGTTGGATGTGTTAGATTTTGGTTTGGTTTTAGTTTGGGTCGATTTTTGGAAGAAACCCAGAATTTTGGCCGGATTTCGTCCCTCCGGGCAAGGAGGCGCGCGCACACCATGTTTTGGGAGGCATGCGCACACCTTTTCTGCTTCAAAAACGCAGCCTTCTGATCAAGGGAGGCGCCGCACACCCCTTTTTAGGGAGGCGCGCGCCCCCTCTTTTTCCAGTTTGTCCGTTTTTTCGTTCGATCTTCCGGAGGCCATAACTTTCTCATCCGACTCCGTTTTAGGCGTGTAAACTATCGTTTCGAAGCTCTCTTTGAGTACTACAGATGGTATAGGTTTTAAGTTAAGGTATAAGTTTTATACTTCGGGATTTTATTGTTGGTTTGAGGTTAAGAGGAGTTGTATCGATCCATTGTGAACAAGTTTTGTAAATCCAATTGAGTGACTTTATTGAGTTGTTATGATCATCTTTATGATATAAGTGAGGATTTCATACTTTGAGACCCTTTATTGAAAGTTATTTTACTGATCCGATTGATTTTAGAATAAGACTTGGTCTAGGTTTTAGGTGATATCCTATAGTACCTAGAGGGTTGTTTTGGAACACTAAAGTGTAGGGTTTAGTCCGGTCGTGATCATGTTCTAATAAGAGTAACCTTTGGATTGTTCGGGTGTTTAGAATTGGTTTCGTTAGGGACGGAGGTAAAGCGTGAATTGGCGATGGGTACTTACGGTTTGATTAACCTTAAGGTGTATTCATTCTGATTTCCTACTTTGGAATTTCAGCTGGATGAGATGGTTGAGTTCATAGTCCTAGTATATCTTTATGAGTAAATGTTTAGGGTCTTTTGGTAATAGTCTTGTGCCATTTGTGAGCGACCGTTTGGGTTGTGCTCTTTATGATTAACTTGTGGGTATCATATTTAGGATGTATTTGGTACGTGCTTATCTTGGAATCATTATGCTTAATGGTCAATGTTGTTGGATTCTTTTATGAGAAACTCGTTGTGTTTATTGTTGTTGAACTCTTCTTGAGTAATCGTTTGCATCTTTTATGGTGATTAATTGGTATGGTTCCCTACTTTGGAACCCTAATTTGTTTAATTAAGCTAGTATTTATTACTTAGCATTTATTTGGAAGCCCAGCTGGCATATTTGTTGCATCGGGCGATGGGAAAGATTATAATGGCAAAGTCAAATCCATTATAATGTTGGCCATTGGTTTGCCCATACTATACCCCTTTTCCAGATTGGCCTTGGAAGAGATAAGTTAGTTTCCTTTGTGAATGTATCTAGCTACCGAGCATGACTTTGTGGCATGGCTCTTGTCCTTTGTGACACTTTTATGGTTATTGTTCCGGTACCGAGGGTTTTTCTCTTCGGCTTTCATGCTATTATGAAGATGTGATTGGTTGATTATTGAAGCTGCGCATCGATCCTTTATTTGGATGTATCGGTTTGGAAACCTTGGCTAATATCCTTTGTTATGTGTTTTACTTTCCGCTGCTATATGTTGACTGTTAATTTTTACATGCTACGTGATATTTATCATTGTTTATTTTATTGCATTATAGCATGTCATGTAGTTGCATTAGTAATTTACTGAGATTTTATCTCACCCCGTTTATTTTCCATCATTGTTTTTCCTTAAACTTACCCCCCCAGGAGGAAAAGGATTAGGATTCGCGGATCGAGGAGGACGTCGAGAGGATTGAGATTTTTGGGGCAGGTTGTTATGGATCGGTTTACATTATTTAAATGTATAACCTTTTGGGGATAGTTTTACCATTATTGACGTCATTAAGGATTGTATATTTTATTCTTTTGGGTATAAGCTGTGGAGCTTATGTTAGATGTACTTTGTTGATTTAAACTTGGATTTGTAAAACCTTGTGTTATCATCTTTTGGTTCAAAATGAAATTTTAAATTCTATATTTTAGAGTTTTTGTTTTAAGTCGACGTCCAGTTCGCGTATTCCGGGCCCGCGGGGTCGGGGTCCCGACAGTTGGTATCAGAGCTATGGTTTAGCTCTATGTATAAGTATAGGTGGACTAGAATGACCTAGGAGGGTAGTTGTGTTTCGAAGTGAGTAACGATGATTATTTTATTGCAGGTATTTGTTTGTAATGGCTAGAAGAAGAGCTGGTGAAGGCATCAGTGGGACTCAGAATCTTAATGGTGTAAGGGAAGAAAACCGTGCAGTGTTTCAGGCAGGTTTTAAAGCGGCCGTGAAAGCAATTCATGACCAAGGCCGAGAGAGGAACATGTAGCACCTCCACGTTATGGATTGGAGCAGTTCTTGAAGTTGAAACCAAGTGAGTACGACGGTGAGCCTGATGTGAAGAAGACCGAGCTATGGATAGAATCGATGGAGAAAATCTACGAGGTCTTTGGTTGCACTGATGAGGATAGGGTTCTGTTGCAGTTTATAAGCTCGTGGGGGCTGCGAAACATTGGTGGAAGGCACTGAAGACCAGTTGGGATGCGACTCTTGTACCATATCCTTGGGAGTGGTTTGTGAGGAAATTCAAGGATCATTTTATCTCTCTTGTGAATCAAAACCGGAAAGAGATCGAGTTCCTCAGCTTGGAGCAAGGCATGATGTCAGTAGCACAGTACTCAGCTAAGTTCACAGAATTAGCCAGGTGTTGTGACTACCTTATGCGGATCGAGGAGCAGAAAGCGATGAGATTGATCAGGGGTTTGAAGACAGCTATTAGGACTCAACTTTTAGCCCAAAGAATTCAACCTTTTCAGGATGCGGTGGATCGAGCCTACTTGATTGAGCAGGATATTGGGGAACACAAAAGGAAGACTGAGGTGGTTAACCCGGGTAAGCAAGGAGGGCAGAGTGAGTCACAACAGCAACATTCGGATAACAGAGGTAATTCTGGAGTGCAAACTCGATTCAGAAGGCAACTTCAAGGCAACCAACAGTAGGAAATCAAGGTTCTAATAAGGGGACACGAAATGGGAAATCTGCGGCTATTGTCAGAGGGAAGGACACTCAGAAGACAGTGTTGGAAGAAGCAAGGAAAATGTGTGAAGTGTGGTCAGTTGGGACACTTTGTTAAAGATTGTCCGAGTTTAGAGTTCAGTCATCGGGGACAGGAACTGGAATACCACAGGGTCAGAAGAGGGATGCTTCGGGGAAGCCCAAGGTTTCTGGTAGAGTATTTGCGATCAATCAGCACTCAACGGGTGATTCATCAATTTCAGGAGGTATTATTTTGCGTCGTGAGAGCGAGCGCGTGCATTTTGATCATCGCATTTATGTGTTTTCTGTGCATTTAGTTGCATTTATTTCTTCTGAGTCTTTGACTTATGTGTTGTAGGTGTTTACTCCTATGGAGGAGTTTAGGGTATCTGATGAAGTCTTATGTGCTTATCTGTGCTTAAGTATGGTTATGTCTCACCTGCTAATTAGCCATGTTGCTATTACAAGATTTTGATGTTACTATTGCTTTAGTCTATTGTGTTGTAGGGGATTGTTATATTCTCCATTCCTAATTTCTTAAAACTGTTTGAGACCGTTCCTTGGGTAGAGTTATACCTATCTTTTCTTATTGAAATCCGAATATTTAGTTTCGTTCAATTTGTTGGGTGTATTTATCATTCGTAGATTTTCATTTTCTTCCGAATAGTACCTAGTGTTTGAGGAAAGCTTGGAGTTAAATTGCATTGTGTGTTACAGGTTGTAGTACTGATAATTAGATCAATATCTATATTGTAACGGTTGAGTTGTAAAAGTTGAGGATTCAACCGAGGGTTTCTTGTTAGGAGATTTTTGTTTACTTTTAGTACATCTCCGTGAGTACATCGGGATTGATTAGTATGGAGGGATGCGTGAATTGTTATGGGTAATGAGGGTATGGTGGAATTTATAATAGATAATGGTGGTAAGCGTGTTAAGTTAAAAGGACTAATAAGTACATTTTGGGAGAGTAACAATTTCTCGATCTATGTTAAAGCATTTTGAATTTTGGTTAGATAGTGGTTCTATGGTCCTAAATCTCTCCTTGGTGGCGTTTCGCGATTTGGACCAAGGGTATGTGAAGAAAGTTGAGTATCAATATTTGTGCATAATTAAAGAATATTGTGATTTGGTAATGGATCTATTGGAATGAGGCTAGCTAATTGGTTTATGATTTTGGTAGTACCATTGAGCTTAAGTATCATTAAGTTAATAAAGGTATGCGTTGAGAGACTAACTGGGGTTAGCTATTGAATTTAGGGTTCGTTGATTTCCTTTGGGTATATGAGCACTGGATTATACTTAAATGGGAGTTAGAGAAAATCCCTTGAAGATAAAATTTGGATCGTTTTGCGGACTATTGAGTATATTGAATTGTTTAGGCTTCAAGAACCGATTAATGAAGGGATGGAGAGTTTAAACATAGATTAAGTGGACACTTTGTACGAGATTTTGGGTTTTGTATGGTACTATTAATTTAAGGTGTTAACTCAAAGTGAAGACGCTATAATGGTAATCCATAGAGATATAGCCATTTCGATGAATATTATGGAAATAAAAATTTCTTTAGCCTTTTATATTTAAAAAGCTAATTAGGCTCGTATGCTGATGTTTTAATTTCTGGGGGAATACTACAAAGTATACGATTTACAAAAGGAACACCTTTGCAGTGTAATTAAGGTTATGAATAAGGTGAGCTTTGGATATCTCGAGAGTTATGTCTTGGAGCAATTGGCATTCTCCAATTTTGATTGTGGATTCTAATTAGTAGTTGAAGGTTAGGATTGAAGGAAGTTATGTGCGAGAGGTCGTGGTATCGTGAACATTATTTAAGGTTACTACGTGGTGGTTTAGAATGGATGATTGAGGATTTGGGAATGACGGAACTATCGTATTAATGGCTACTTGATCATTCGGGTAGTCTCGTTAAAATTCGGGTTGAATTTTCTTTAAGGGGGGAGTGAATGTCACGACCCGAAAACTAGGCTCTATTTTCTTAGTAATAAATATTTATAATTTATTTATTGCTTACTATTTATTTTAAATTATTTATTTATTTAAATATTTATGTGTGCATTTGGTGTTTCATGATGTATTCGTGCCTAGCATTTAATTGGTTAATTGTGCTAGTGTAGGGTGTTGGGTCTTAAATTTAGTGGGGAGTATAAGATTATTGTGTTAGTGTGTAGGGGACGGGGTCTATGTGTAAATTCTCTAATTATCCTACTTACTCCCTCTTTTCCCCTCACCTCCCTCTCTTCTCCCTCACCTCCTCACCATTCCCAGCCATCTCTCTCTCTCTCTCTCTCTCTCTTCCATTGTAAAGGGTAAGCTTTCTCTCCCTTTCTCTCTTCATTATCTTCCTCTTCCTCTTGTTATTTCTCATTCTTAAAACGTGAAACTTGTTTAGATCGTCGATAGGATCGTAGGAAGCCAAGAAATTTCGAGTTCCGTCACCTTTGAGAAAATCCGGGTAAGTTGCTTTTCCCCTTTATGCTAGAAATGTTCATCTTTAACTCCTTGATGCTCTAGTTGACATATATGGCTTCTTTGGTTGATTTGGAATTTTATTGTAAAACTATCCATTTTGTGAGAATTGGGTGTTTGGATCATCTCTCTGGTTTAGTTGTCTAATAGATGTTATATGAGTCATTTTAGACTTATAAGTTGTTCTAGTACCTTGTTATACTTGTTGTATGTGTTAGATTTTGGTTTGGTTTTAGTTTGGGTCGATTTTTGGAAGAACCCAGAATTTTGGCCGGATTTCGTCCCTCCGGCAAGGAGGCGCGCGCACGCATGTTTTGGGAGGCATGCGCACCCTTTTCTGCTTCAAAAACGCAGCCTTCTGATCAAGGAGGCGCGCGCACCCCTTTTTTAGGGAGGCGCGCGCACCCCTCTTTTTCCAGTTTGTCCTTTTTTCGTTCGATCTTCCGGAGGCCTAACTTTCTCATCCGGACTCCGTTTTAGGCGTGTAAAGTATCGTTTCGAAGCTCTCTTTGAGTACTAAAAGAATGGTATAGGTTTTTTCAGTTAAGGTATAAGTTTTATACTTCGGGATTTTATTGGGTGTTTTGAGGTTTAGAGGAGTTGTATCGATCCATTGTGAACAAGTTTTTGTAAATCCAATTGAGTGACTTTATTGAGTTGTTATGATCATCTTTGTGATATAAGTGAGGATTTCATACTTTGAGACCCTTTAATTGAAAGTTATTTTACTGATCGGATTGATTTTAGAATAAGACTTGGTCTAGGTTTTAGGTGATATCCTATAGTACCTAGAGGGTTGTTTTGGAACACTAAAGTGTAGGGTTAGTCCGGTCGTGATTATGTTCTAATAAGAGTAACCTTTTGGATTTGTTCGGGGTGTTTAGAATTGGTTCGTTAGGGACGGAGTAAAGCGTGAATTGGCGATTGGGTACTTACGGTTTGATTTAACCTTAAGGTGTATTCATTCTGATTTCCTACTTTGGAATTTCAGCTGTGATGAGATGGTTGAGTTCATAGTCCTAGTATAATCTTTATGAGTAAATGTTTAGGGTCATTTTGGTAATAGTCCATTGTGCCATTTGTGAGCGCCGTTTTGAGTTGTGCTCTTTATGATTAACTTGTGTGGTATCATATTTAGGATGTATTTGGTACGTGCCTTATCTTGGAATCATTATGCTTAATGGTCAATGTTGTTGGCTTCTTTATGAGAAACTCGTTGTGTTTATTGTTGTTGAACTCTTCTTGAGTAATCTTTGCATCTTTTATGGTGATTAATTGGTATGGTCCCTACTTTGGAACCCTAAGTTGTTTAATTAAGCTAGTATTTATTACTTAGCATTTATTTGGAAGCCCAGCTGGCATATTTGTTGCATCGGCGATGGGAAAGATTATAATGGCAAAGCCAAGTCCATTATAATGTTTGACCATTGTTTTGCCCATACTATACCCCTTTTCCAGATTGGCCTTGGAAGAGATAAGTTAGCTTCCTTGTGAATGTTCTAGCTACCGAGCATGACTTTGTGGCATGGCTCTTGTCCTTTGTGACACTTTTATG